>JAOEHI010003316.1:0-10870 GCA_025447815.1 Percopsis transmontana
GGGAACGTGTGGGGGCGTGGTTCACGGGACTGGGGGACAGGTGTGGGCAGTCAGTAATCACCTGTCCCTCTTTTTAAACAGTGAGCACAGCTGGGGGGAGAGGCTCGGGATAGAGCCAACATACAGAGAGCAACTTTGCGGGAGCTCTCTGGGGAAAGAGGCAAGACAGGCAGTGCATAAATCCTGTAACTACTACATATATACCGGGCAGTGTTTAAGACCCGGAGTGGAAATTCTATGAATAAAGCCGTGCAAACACACGGATAACCCAACAAACCCGTGTGGACAGTGAGTGTGTGCCACACTGTTTAACAGGACTTTGCTCACTACGATTAGCACAATTTAAAGAGCCCAAACATAACCATAACTACATCATAATCATTATCATAACAATATGTCAGGATAGAAATGATCAAATATCACCTGGGTTACAACCTGTAACCATCCTTGAGCAAGATGCCTAACCCCTATCTGCTTAATACTTGTAATTTTACTCATCGTAAGTCGCTTTGGATAAAAGCGTCCGCTAAATGACTTAATTGTATTTAAAACCTGGACAGTATGAAACTTTTTAATTTAAACCCTCATTAATTCAATAGTAATTGCTATCTACATGTAGTATCTACATTTTCTCTCAAATAGTCTAGTCACATGGCAACGTACTTGGCATATAAGGTTATCTGTGTACTCTCCCCACATGTCACTGTAAGCAGTGATGTCGATAGTCTGGCTTTCAAATGGTCCCAGTGTGCCAGTGTCTGGACGGACAAAAAACGCTGCACCTCTCCCATGGTTCAGCAGGCTGCTAACAAACTCTGCCAACAGATTAAACCATTAAAGAGTCAAGCCTGGCACTGTATTGTTTGCTCAGCTGAACAGGATGACTTGCCAAAATGGCGGCCATTTATTTTTCCTACAGCAGACCTTTAGACCTGCTTTTCTCATTGTAGTAAGTAAGCCTCTTCATAATATATATACTGTAAATTAAATCCCTACCTGTGTGCCCACAACAGTCACAGTACAAACCAGTAAAAACACTAGTAATTGCAAATCTAAAGGGTCCTCATATTATGCTGTTGGTTTCACTGTCGCTTGGGAAGACCAATCAATGACCAATTCAAATAGCAAATAAATGGTGATATTTTACCATAAAAAGTCAGCCTGTACAGCATGTACATTTATATAACCCCATAGTATACCTTTATGTGCTTTCTCTTCTATTTTTTTGGCCTGAAAAGAGTGAAGCGGCTTCCTTGTATGTGTAATTCTGCAATAAAAATGCAGTCCATGTCACTGAAACAGTAAATTCATATCATAAATCGATCCATTATGAAGTGCAGTGAACCAGTGCACCTCACCTTTTCTGTGAGGCAGAAAGAGGGCATCCAGTGAAATACTGTGCTTCAATAGTAAAAGACGCATGAATAGCAGTGTGGTTTTTTATCACTAACTGCTTAGAGATGACTTTCTGCAAGATTACAGCTCCAAAGTCCAGAACCAAGGAGGAGGGGTCCCGATTATCTGATGGAAAGCTACAGCATAAAAGAGCCGTATTCAGAAGTTTTTAACTGCTTTAACATTGGATGATTCAAAAAGACACTCAATCACCCTGTAACCGCTCTGTAAATTGTGAACCTGTCTTTGAGCAGCGAATATGACACATTGAGCTTCTTGGCTTTGAAGTCCAGGCCCAAAACCAGCGGAGTCTTCATTCCCTGAACCTCACAGAGAGCCGCTACCCCGGTCAGTTCCAACTACAAAGAAAATAATAACAGAGAAAGATTTATTTTTTTTTAAAGGATAAAAAGGCAATCCGAATATGTGACAAGTTTAAAGGATCACTTATTGATTTGTGTCTGGAATTCCCATTGTACTTTAAACCAGAATTACAAAAAAAACACATGCCCATCCCTGACCTAGTGCTCCTTTTTAATCTTCCCCTTATAGAGCTCATAGGTTCCCATCTGCTCTACCCTGCCTTCTACAGCCACGTGCAGTTTCATGCGCAATTGTGGTTCAAACATTAACAGTGAGCTGGAACAGAAATTTGGGCTTCTGGGGGTGCTTTAACACAATCAAGGAGTGTACATTTAAATAAACATATACTAAACACAGAGCACAGAGCAAAACATGAAAGGACCTCACAAGGCATTCAATTTCTCTTGAATGCCTTGCTCCCTCTCTTATCTTTTAATTTAATACTATGTGGCGATAACTAAGTGCATATACACCGATGAGCATTAGAAACATTATGAATCACAGATTCATCTAATTATGTTGATTATCTCGTAACAACAGCGCATGTCAAGGTCTGGGATATATTAGGCGGTGAGCGAACAGTCTGTTCTCGTAGTCAACGTGTTGGATGTGGGAGAAGTTGGAAGGCGAAATTGACTAGAGCCACTTTGGCAAGGGCCAAAAGGTTACGGCCAGATGACTGGGTCAGAGCATCTCTCAAACACCAAGGCATGTGGGGTGTTCCCAGTCAGCAGTGGTGAGTACCTACCCACAGTTACAATTAGGTCCTTTAGCAGACTTACAATTACATGCTGCTATTACATGGAGCAGATAGGGGTTAAGGTAGGCCAACTCTGGGGCTCGAACCCACAACCTTACGGCATTGGTGTTGGGCGGAGAGTCCAACACCTAGACTACTAGACTACTAGACTATCCTGCCTCCACAGTGGTCCGAGGAGGGACAATCCAAGAACTGGGTGACAAGGTGTTGGGCGCCCAAGGCTTATCGATGAGGGCAACGGAAAGACAGAATACTGTGGCACGAGTCGCAGAATTGTTTTTTTATAAGAGGAATGTGTCCCAGCACACAGTGACATCACAGTGACATCACACATGCTGCATATGGGGCTACGTATGGGGCTGCGTGGCTATATTGAGCCAAAACATTACATTACATTAGTCATAATGTTTCAGCTCATCCATGTATATAGTAGTAGGATGTAGTTTATATATATTCTAACCATTATGTACACTGCTGATGTGCGCTAAATACTTACATCTGTGTAAGAGGTGAAGGTAACCGTGATCTCCATGTTGGCTTTAGGTCCCAAAGTGCCAGATGAGGGTTGGAAACTTGCTTTACAGAACAAAGCCTGTTCACCCTGGAGCTCGGACTAGTGGTTCAAACATTAGATAAAGTATACAGTATTTAGATTTGTAAGGTGTTTCAATTATTAGAAGTTTCTCACTAAATTACTGGTCAGTTATGATTATCATACATACAATGCCTGTTTCCCATGAGGGCACCAAAATGTATGCCTGTACTGTAAGTCAATTGAATAGCATGTCAGAGTACCATCCAGGAGAAGTGTGTTGGCAGCAGAGTCTGGTTGGAAAGGGTCACAGTTCCTTCGGCAGGGACCGCGAGGTAAAGATCAGAGAAGACTTGCTCACAGCCTAGAAGACACACCTGAGGAGCCTGGACGACTGCCTGCACTGACAGGTGACTGTGATAAACAAGCAAATTACATCATCTGTTAAGACATTGGAGGGGGTGGAGAAGAGAGGAGTGTGAGCCACTCAGGACTCTGATGGGGTAGGAGCATGCACTGTCAGAGTTTCAAACTACTGTTAAGACAACAATATTTTTCTAACGTTGGTTTCAACAACAAAGGGACATTTCTGACACTGTGTACCATTAAATCAGTATCATCCAGCATTGCTATTCATTTTACCGTCTATCTAATCATGCCGTTTTCTACAGTACATATTAATTTGTGAAACATCAACTTATAGCACATACTCAAAAAATCTACATAGAAAAAAGAACTGATAAAAGTAAGACTTTTTTAAGTGATTTAAGACTTTAAGAGACCATCCTCACCCTCCAGTCCCATTTTCCACTGAAAGCTCCAGCGAGGTTTCAAAGTACTGGCAGAAATGTGGTTTGAAGAGCACTTCCACGATGCACGAGGCTAGAGGGTCCAGCACACCTCTACAGGGCAGTAGGGATAGCTAGGCACCAACATAGATACTTCATATTTTAGTTACAAGTACTGTATGTTTTTGAGGCTCGGATTGGGAAACAATGAAAGTGAATGAAGAGTGACAAGAAAATAACTAAAGTGTCAACATATGGACTTATATTGTGGTAAAGTACATATACTGTCTTCCAAACTTCCATACCCCTTTAATTATTATTTCTAATCTTGTTTGACTATCTTTAATAAAATGTGTGTACATTTTTAAATGCTGTCCTTTGTTGTTTATAGGCCTACTGTTGTTTATAGGCCTACTGTATATGATTAAGGATTTTTAGGGGCAATGTCAAACCTATACACCAGATTATAACATACATACTAAAACTGCAAATGGAAAAGCTTTCATGAATGAGTAGTAGGCTGAATCATGAATGTATTACCTCAATCATCAATAGCAACAAATTAGACATCAAATTACTTTTAATCTACTTTATAAAAAAGTTCCAGATTGTAGCTATAAAGACGACCTTCCACCTTACCTGTGAGCCACAGCTGTCTTGCTGACTGTTGACCTTCTCCTCCAGGGTCCAGGAAGCCTCCAGCTGGGTGGTGTTGGTGAAAACAACTGAGGTTGTGGCCTGCTCTCCCTGCCTCAGGAGCCCTAGGTCTAAGCTAGGCTCACTGACGGTCAATATGGGACCCTAGCACAAACCAATGAATGAATGAATATGAATGAGCACCAGATACAGTACATGCATTCAATTTTAATTTACTTTATAATTAGGTCATTTAGTGGGTGCTTTTTTATCCCAGGCATCTTACAGTGAGTACAATTAGTGAGTGAGTATTAAGGAGCAGGTAGGGGTTAGACATCTTGCTCAAGGATGTTCACAGGTAAGCTGGGAATGTCGGGGATAGAACCCAGCTGGGAGTTGCTTGTAAGATTAATCCCACTTTTTATATGGAAATTGAACATAAAATGGTTGAAGCTGCATACAATAGCATATTGGCTGCCCCTGTCTGGTCATTGATGCAACTGCACTTGGTTTTTGAAACATTTTAAAAACATTTCGCTGGAATATGGTTTAGCTTTTTCCATGGCATCAATAGAGGCAAAGAGCAGTGTCTGTTGTCGTATTAATTTTCGTCCTGATACATAAACTGCATCACATGTGCCATAATATTTCCTGCCCCAGTTCTATTCACAGCAAATACACTCGTATCAGCAAATCTAACGGGTTCTTCTGTTAGTTTCCATGGGGCTACAATACCAATGGCAATAGAAAGTGAATATCTTATAAGTATATAATTTAATAATGATGTGTGACTGGTTTATTTTTACCTTAAAGACCACCTCCACTGTCAGCGTGACAGGCATCGGGTGATGGTCTATGTGGCACAGCAGACTGGATACCAGCCTCTCTGCTCTCCCACCAGTCACAAGCAGCTTAAGGTCAAAACACTCGTTCATCCCTGAAAACCATGAAATAATGACATAACACAAACAAACAAAATTATTTAAAAAAATATCAACCAAGACATACATTTTCAAGTTTGTACAAATGTACTATGGCCAATCAATGACATTAGAACCTGGGTATATTATATTCATGTTGTGAATATCTATTACATACAATATACAGTAATGTTCTAACAGTACCTAATTCACCAGTAGAGGGCTCTACTTGCATTTCATGGCAGTTACTCAGACGATCCCAGTGAAAACGAATGGGGAATTTGCTGTGATTCCACATCTTACATAAACAAGAAACATAAGACAGGATTAAAGGCCTTTTCACACTGAACGATGCAAAGAAACAACAAGAAAACGCAAAATATTCCAACAGACCACAACCATTCACACCGAATGTGTCCCAGAAGTCTGAATGCAAATTTGTCCCAGAATTGGGCAACAGTTTCTTAATGCAATAAAAAAATGCACAAATTGAAGCTGTTTCAATTAAAAATTGCTCCAAAGGTGGGAAATGATTCATGAATGAAAAAAACGTGTTTGAAAAGGAAAAATGTGTCTGAAAAGGAATGTTTGCATTTTAAAACTGAACCTGCAGTACCTTGATTTTACTGCTGGTGGTGCTGCCAATAAAAACCTCACCAGGGACAGTAATGGTGTGGGGCTCCAGTAGGACTTGATGGGTCTCTGTGGACCCCTTGATCTCTATTTCCATCGCTGTGACATCAGTCACCTTAGAAGGCATGCTGGAGTTCGCACAGACAAAAAACCGAGAGTCATATATATTTTCGACAAACACACTACTGTATGTCAAGGCAGTTTCAGTTTTGAGAAGCAAAACCCAAACGGGCAGTTACATACACAGACATGTATGACATTTACATACATACGAACACACTAGTGACAATGCCAGATGAACTTAACCTATTTTCATTGGAGTCCGTCGGCAATTGTGGGACGTCCCTAATAACCAGATGACACACACTGTGGTAATCCTTTAACTAGAGATAATGAGAAAAAAATGTGTATGACGAATGTCAGATAAGGACGGAATACATTACTAATGGCTAATCATTAATAGACAAGAAAGGAGTAGTTTAAAGTTTCTTTCATATTTTGTTTCATATTTGGTGTCTAGCCTAATGCAGCATGCTATCCAAATTACATTCCTGCCAGCACTTCCTGGCAGAAATGGGACTGGATGGTGGGACTGGATGGTAAGGAGTCACACTCTATGTGTCAGAATCATTAAAAGTCTTACTTTTATCATTTGTTTTTCTGTGTATTCTTCAAGTGCTGTAAAGTTACTATACTATAGTTACTATATAGTAAACAGCATCATCAGATAAGAAGTAGTTATGTATTGTAGAAGATACACTGTAAAATATATATATATATATATTTATATGTTCAAATTATGTTGATAGGTGGCATTTCACTCTCCCCTACCACTTTCTCAGAAGAATTCAGTGATATAATTGGTGTCTAGACAACATGACTAGTGTCTCCTCCCTTCATACCTCTTTCGGGATGTAGGTAAACACAAATTCGTAGTCTTGATAAGCATCCAGAAGGCCTGTCAGGGGGCAGACACTGAAGACATCATCTGTGTCCAGATGAAATTGGATAAAGTTGGGGGGGAAGGCCACCCCCGCATTGAGTGGCTGTGGGTTGGGCTTTATTATTTGCCAATGAAAAGGCAGGACCACATGGCTTCATACCAAAAGAGAGAGGCAGGAAAAAAGAGACAGCAAGATAGAGTCAAAGCAAGTGTTGTGAGTTGGCTGAACTAGTCTTGCCTATCTTGTTCAGATGGTTTTCGGTCAATACTTCTTCCGGGATTTATGTATTTGGAAACACAATTGACCCAAATAAAATAAATAAATCAATCAATCATCAAAAAACGGAAATTAATGACAGATCTGCGGAACGCAAGTTGATCTTATGACCAAACTATTGACTCTGTGCAAGAAGCGCCATCTAGCGATCACTGTTTTTGTAGTAACTTCCGAGTTTGAAGACTCAGAGGCCTTCTGATCCCCTAGCCAGACTATAAGTATTAATACCGGCATGCCACTCCTAGTGTTAAAGGGCCTGTGAACCCAGCAAGATACAGATTTAAGTACACATACAGTAGTAAGCATCAACAAAGTATCAATACAATATTCCGTTTCAAATTAAAAAAAATAGTAATCTAAATATTTCTGTCTGTACTGCATTGGAGTTGGGTGGAGCGATGCTGGAAATTTGCTGAGGTCAACAAACTGCATCTACTCAAACATCTACTCAAAAGAACCAATCAAGAGGTTGTCAATCGTCCCGCCATAACAGGTGAAACAAAACTAGCAAAACAAGTACTGTTTTCTAATACTAATAAATGTATTTTTGTATTCATATTTTCGTATAGGCAATTTGCCATTCACCTTTTCAATCCATTTAAAAAGTGTGCCATTCGGTCATTATCCAAACTCTAAGCTGCAAGTGAATGCTCAAAGTGAACAAAAATGGAGGTTACGTACGTATCATTTCTGATGACCACCTTCCTGTGTTGCACTGAGTGGGGATTAGTTGATCCGAAATGGACAAGGTGCCTGGCCGTGAGGTCAAGGATCTCCCCCGCATCACGGCATCCGTCCCCCCCAGATGCAGACACAAGCTCCAGAGCAATCTGCTCGCCCTCTCCTGAGACACACAGACACACACACAGAGCAGACTATATTAGAGCCACTATAAACCCATTCAGGTTGAGTTAGATTACACCTATTCTCCTGATAAAGATGGACAGAGCTATGCTACAATATTTCTAGCGTTTATGAGGGACCGGTCACTGTGGAACAAATGTTCAGGCAATCTTAAAATGGCGTTCACCTTGAATAGTAACATCTTTGACCTGGCAATTGTCACATACAATAGTGAAGGACTGGGAACACTTCTCCGGAGTGGAGGGAAAGAAAAAGACCTGAACACACACAAAGACAGACATGTTATCCATGTGTAAGATTGAATGATGACATTGTATTATTTTCAATAGTTTTAATATCTTTAATAAAATGTCAATTTAATCAAATGTAAATTTAAAATGTCAATGATTTTAAGAGTCAGAAACTTTAGATGCATCATATGGAAGTGAAAATCCCAAATGGTAAAAGGTATACTCTGTTTACAGTATGTGTACAGTATGCTCCTCCTACAACTGAGTTTGAGTAAATAGGACTCCTCTCTACTCCTCCTCCAATAGCTCTAATTGGCACACACTGTTTTCTAACCCTCCCCCTACAGCCAGCCACACTTTTGAGGACAGTTGTGTTTCAAACATCTCTTGTGTTGAACCCAAAATGCATTTTGATTAAAGGAAACTACTGATCCACGATCTTGGTTGTGTCTTTTGAATTGGAATTTATCTAACAACTTGGGGGCTCGTCCGGGATCTCAAATATCCTTCTGTCTTCTCTGTCAGGAACGAGAACTGAAACCATGCACGGGGGAGTCCGGGACTCCTAAATTAAGACCTCCGCCCCGGAGAGTTACATCTCTGGTTTGGAGTATTGAGAGGCCAGTGACATCTACTTGCTTGTGCGCAGTGACAAAGTGAAATGGCACGAGCAGACCATCTACAACAGGATCCCAGCAGGATAAAATATCTTGATATACACAATAATATTCTTTCACATTGTAATCTTTTTTTAAATCCTATGTTTGTTAGAATGCTGCTGACGCCTTGTGCACCTGCCTATGTAGGGGCATATTACTGTCTTCTTAATGCACACTTAAAATTACAGTTAATACTCCGCCATAGACTTCAGACCAGGTTTATGTTTGTCAATCGCGCAATCACTTTCTGCTGCCTCAAGATAGCAATGCACCAACAATTTCCCGGACCACACCTCATTTTAAGACCAACACGCACACGGGCGCTCAGATGGGCGCAAGTGCATTTGCTGTTTAAACAACGTGGGCGCTGGATGGGAAAATGACAACTGCGTCGGCCTGAAACTAGCAAAGACACTTGTGTCAGGCTTGGTGCCGCTTTGCGGTGGGTGTAAGATAGGGCACCATGAGTTAACTGGGCAGAAGTCTGGGGACACTGTAAAACAATCGAGTGTACCCTCAAATGCACGCACAAAATGATGATATGCAGTTAAAAAAAAAGGTGTTGAGACTTGAAAAAGGAACACTGATCACCTCTAGTAGCGTTGCCTGACCAGGTTGCAGGTGAAACAGGGAGGGACCTACTGCAAAAGGTGGCTGCTCGGCGAAGCTAGTCATTAACACAGACTGTAAATAAACATAAAGTAAAAAGTCAACAGTGGAACACGTAGTGAATCTATGAAAATAGTCGAAGGTCACCGTCAACATTTTGTCATTAGGAATATGGTGAATGCAAAAAAAAGAAAACAGGTCATTTGTTTACTATACAGTATACTGTATGTAAGGTGAAGATTTACCCGTAGGTTTGAGGCCGGCCACTGGCTCTTAGGGATGATACAGAAGGTTCCAGCACTAAGGCCGGTATTGCAGCACTGCAACTCGACCACTTTTGTTCCTCCTATCAGACAGTAGCCACAATCTAGAGCCCCAGGCACTGGGCATTCACAGGGGAATGTTAGCCAATATCTCATTGCAATATACTGCAATAAAAGCTTTATTCACTTATATACAATCTGACACTTTATTTAGGACACCAAGAGCAAATGAGTGGTAAATGGTAAGATCATTTACCAATCAACTATGGACAGCATAGCAAATAATAATTAGAACTGCAAATGGCTTTCATAAAGGTGAAGTAGGCTGAATCATTATCAGACAGAAATGGCAGCTACAGTAAACTAACATCCAATCTGAGATTGTCACTTTAATAGTTACATTTTTCATTTTTTCCTCATTCATTAGAATGGAATAGAGGATCCCGAAACTCACACGTGAGAATCGGAGGGGGTCGCCGGGCCTCAATGGGCACCATGAGGGATTCCAGGGCCTGGGTTTCCACCACAATGAAATCCTCGTAGTCTGCTAAGGAGTCTGGAGCGAAGCGCACTGTGTATTGGCAACTCATCCCTGGGGCAACAATCCCACCCTCACCTGGGAATCTGCCTGCAAGATAACACCTCCATTACAACACTGCACACTGTTTACCTGGTTACTTAGAAATGATATTTCACTAATATTTCTGTTTATATGCAACATACATACAGCAGTCCGGTTAAGGTTGAGACAACTGAGACAACAAATGCACTGTATTCTCGTAAAACACCAAACCTTGTTTACGTATCCTGCATATCTTAATTGGAAAATATTACACAATGGAATCATGCCTTATTTGGAATATCCAATTTTCACAACCTGTTTTCAATTCTTATCATGTTCTTGTAGTGGAATATACACTAACCTAAAGGATTATTAGGAACACCATACTAATACTGTGTTTGACCCCCTTTCGCCTTCAGAACTACCTTAATTCTAC
>JAOEHI010003317.1:0-10869 GCA_025447815.1 Percopsis transmontana
ACACACACCCCCCACCACACCCCACCATCCCTCTTCTGACACACACACACCCACACACACACACACACACACACACACACACACACACACACACTCACTCACTTGCACCTAGTTCACACTCCTGAAGCAGTGCCAAAAATGTAATCTGAGAACACCTTCACACCCCTCCCCCCACCTCTGATATAAAATGGCACTGTGACGAGCTTGTTTCAGCACATCTATACACCGGATCAATGCCGGGAGGTGAATCTCTCCTAATCAGTCAGTCAGACTTGCCGTTGATGAATCACTGAATCGATATAAACTGGTACAGATATTTGGTGGCATTTTTGACAAATCGCCAAAATAATGACTCTCACTGTGTTGTGTAAGTAATACAGTTACGGAACGGGAGAATGCGGTGCCTCAGGGCATTTAGTTGGATATTATATTTCCCATTTAAAAAAAAAAAAAAAATGATGAATGTCGAGACAAATTCATGTGAGGAAATTTAGCGGAACTTAATTGTCATTGGCTTTTTTTGTTTTGATAGATTATCCAAATATTCAAATACAATTATCCAAATATATTTCTTCATATATTCATCACTTTTCGACAGTGATATGCTATTCTGAAGCCACATTTTTCACCTGTCACTGCTGGATCCCCTTGATCTAAACTGTAGCTCATTTGACTAATTTCTGTCTAGTCCAAATATTCAATCTAAAGCGCACACACACACACACACACACACACACACACACACACACACGTAGAGGTTCATCAAGGGGTAGGACAATGACGGTGATTTTCGAGGATTAAACTGGCGACTAAGTGTCCTGCATGTTTTGAGTCTTGACAGACGGGAAAATGTGTGTGAAATTATGTTGATTAGGAGCACGGACTTCCTGTAGGAAAAACATTTACAATGTGTGTATTTGTGTGCGTACAGTGTTTGTGTGCTAGGCATGTCTCTCCCCCTGTTGTCTCTCTAGCATTCCTCACCCCAATAACTTAGTCCAAACAAACCAGACAACTGATGGATAGGGATTGAGGTTTTAATGAGTAAAACACAGACGGATGCGGAAATGAAACACTGGTTGCCCATACAAATTGCTGTAATAACCATATCTACATTAAAGCTTTGTAATAACTTATACGGCTTGGCGTTATTGAGGTAGAAGAAGGCCGGGGAAAAAGAAAATAAATGTCGATGGTGCGGCATTTCTGAATTAATATCTCATTATGGTTCTGCATCATCGTTTTTTGGTCTCATTTTGAGGCAGGCAGGGGGATTACACACTAATTACATATTGCATGGTGAGAAATCTCTCCAAGGGAAGGATAGATACAGCAGGCACAACAACTGACAGGGAGGTGTGTGGGGCAATGCCTGGCTTTACCAAGGCTAATGGGTAGATACTGAACATCTTACCTCCCATACGTGTCTTGGTTAACCTATTTCTTGAAATTGTATCCAAGTGACACAGCATAAAATGAATTATTTTTTATTATTATTATTATTATTGTTATTTTTTTTAGCAGGGTACAATCCTAGGCTATTTTAATAGCGTATTTCGACGCGGTGTGTCCCGCTATCCCTGGCGTCCACACCCTATAGGGTTGGCCCTGCCCGGACGCGATTTGGCGGCAATTCAACGTAAATGTGTGCTTGTTGTTGTCGGTCAAAGGATCTCTGATTTCATAGGCAGTTATGGACACCCACGTGTCCACCCTCCTTCCCCCCTCCCACTACACATATTAAAAACAGAAAACCCGTCAACACAAATCCTTCCACTGATGAAGTTGGCTCTCTTTTAGAAATTATTCCAAATGTGACCGTGTGTGTGTGTGTGTGTGTGTGTGTGCGCAGCCATCACGGGGAGGCGGCAGAGATAGCCCGGGGCCTCTCTCCTCTCTATGTATCTGATCTAGGCCTAATGAAGCTGAAAGCCTGGCAGTTGTGAGGAGCATCTGCACAGCCACAGAGAGATGGGCATCTCATTCGGTGGCCCAGTCCCGGGGGGCGGGGGTGGGTGGGTGGGGGGTCCGCGCGCACACACACACACACACACACACACACACACACACACACACACACACACACACACACACACACACACACACACACACATCTGAGGGCTCCGCCTGCTGTTTGCTCAGCGACGGCGTGTCCCCGTGTGCCCGCGCTGCAGAAGGTCATGCCACATATGCTGGCGGATGCCATCTGGAAGGGCCTCCTCACATCCTCTCGTGGCACGCTGGACTGGTGCTAGACCAGTGGCAGCGCCGGCCAGATTCATGCTTTGTTTTGCTCTTGTTCTTTTAAAATAGATTTTCAATAAAGTGGTATTTACTGTATGTTTGGACATAACTCTGTAATTTATTATTATTCATTATTTTTCTTTATTTTTCTTTTTTCTTTAGTGACTGTCAATGTGCTATGCTTTGACCAATAATAAAGCCCAGGCAACTATATTGATGAACTTTTGAACACTATGAATAATGTTAAATAGGCATGTTATAAGCGGTATGTTACCGTAGACGTCATTATTTGATGTCTTACTTGGTGGGGCGGTACGCCGCCATGCAGGAATAACTGACTGGGGCTTTAACTGAAGGGAGCGGGGGGTGGGGGAACATGCATCACAACAATTATGTGAGGTAGGAACACTTTTGCTACCTTAATCATTGCTCACTTCAATTAACAGCAGGTGTAGTTTTACATCAACAGGTACCAGTACACGTCACACTTGTCTGATTTTGATGAAGTTACGGATAGGAACCCCCCCCCCAACGGAAATCTAGTTATAGGCTTATTCTTATAATACACTGATGTTTCCCCTTGCCTTCTCTCTATTTGTAATTATTTATTCTTTCGCGTTGGACACTTTCCAATTTACAGGACCTGGATATGATTAAATTAGAGCCATTAATATGGCAAGAGAGTCTCGTGGCCCCTAGCCTATACATCTAAATATAGAGTACAGTAGCTGTTTTACAGTAGCGTTTTTTTCTGGTAGCTGTTTTGCTAAAAATGCTTACCGCGCGTTCCGCGGAACCCCCCCCCCCCCCCGCCCCCCCCGCCCCCTTCTCTCCGTGCGTATACAAACTTCAAAAAATGCATTTCTGAAAGGCTAAGGGAGCACTGTAATGTCTTCTCCCTCTCTCTCCGTAATGAGGGGAGCGCGGAAGAGCGAACGTCTGACCATTTGCTTTTCGAGCTACATTAACCGATGAGCCCAGCCGAGAGGCACCGCGGCAGATTTCATAGCGGTGGCGTAATAAAAAAGGGGACGTCTGAACGCCGGTGTGCTGCTGCGAAGGCATTTAGGTTGAATAACTGATAGAACCCCCCCTCACCACCTCTTTTAAGCTAAGAGATAAGAGAGGAATATTTTTCATTAAAGCTAAGTACTAATAGTGAAATCCAAAAGCAGGTGGTTGAATAGGACCGACGCTCAGCTAAACGGATAACCGTCACACGGAGCTAGCGATTGCATATTCATTTCCCCCTCGTGACAATCTCACAAACAAATGTTGCCTGTTGTGGGTGCCGAGGAGGTTTAACGTCAGTCTGGCGCTCACACTCAATTCTCATGTCAATTACTTTAGGTTAGCGCGTGATGAATCAAATTACCGCTTTGATCTGAAGGTGTTATTCATCAAATTGTGCACACTGGCAACAATGTGAATACATAATAAATACATGCGGAGAGAGGGCCTGGCATCTCTTTCACCTCACAGTAACCTTGTGGGCATCCAGGCATGTGTTATTTCTGTGAGTGTATTGAATCTTTTATGGAACTTCTTGCAGTGGTACCTAATTACCTTTTGGTTTTACGGTCAAACCCCCCCCTAAATTTGTTTCTGTGAAATATTGCTGCGGCCTCGGGTTCAAGCAGGGGGGAAGAAAACACGGGGCATTGATTAATCAACTCATGTGGGTCCAACCTCTGAAGACAATCCAATGACATGTTTCCACCCAGAGCTCACTGCAGCCGCTCAAAGTCGGCCCTCTTTTTCGCGTCCTTTCCCCTCCCTCTGTACGCTCGCGCTGTCTTTTCCTTAAAATAACTCTGTAGGCTTGAGCAAAAAGTTGGTAAATGTTAATGCAGGAGGAGAATAAACTATACTCAGCCAGACCAAAATATCTAGGTTATTAAACATGTTTTTGCCTGTTCCCGGTGACGTCCAGAAGCAGATGCTTCAGAAAGGACACAAGGAGAGGAGGCCCACCATATACTGGAGGACTCTGGAGGTGGGAGCTTGTGCCCTGAGAGGTAGAGAATAAGCAGAGCAGCGCTGTATGTGGTAAAGCGACATGTGGTAAAGCGACTGTAAACACAGTATGTTTGGCCATAGAAATTACAGGCCTGGTTGGGTTTTACTTTCTGTAGCTAACCACCAGACTGCTTTGCATTGTTGTAGCGTACAAGAATACATATTGTATTTCAGTCTAAACATGCACACAATGTAGTTTTGTAAAAGCTAAATGTTTTACAATTACGTACATGCCATTTCCCTTTGCTTATCATTTGAATTTACGCAACATAATGACAGTATGATGATCATACATTATCTCTTAATGCACTGTAAGAGCAACAAATAATACATCAAATTTTGAGGGCAAGACATTTGAAGGAGCAATTCTACTCTGCAAGGTTTTCTAAATGCCTTATGCCTTATTCAGTTTGGTTTATTAGGGAAATCTAGCTTACTATGAGCCATGAGACAATTACAAAGACAATTTCACGGCCAGGGTTTCTATAATCATCAATGCATGCTGGGAGACCATATCAGAGTAAGTTTCATTTGGACTGAAGAGAATTCATTTGTACTTTATAACTCACAATGCAAACATTAGTGGCTGCACTCTATCACAAATCTGAAAAGCACAATTAAAAGAGTGAGAGGGGAAATGTGAAAACAACATGCAAACTAAAAAAGCTTTTTGAGAGAAGCCAAATGAGCAACTTAAATGATTTATCCAATGCACATTAAGTGCTGCCTTTTAAGCATCTATTGTCAACTCTCTCAACCTTAATGCGAAATACAAATTCAGGATATTGATTTTGAGAAATGATTACGTAAGAAACAGAGAGCAATTTAATTGAAGTGGTTAAAGGGGAATTCTGGCCAGTTTTGACCTGGACCTCATTTGACCATATCTCCCAACTGTGGCAATCATTTTCTGTTGTTGGCTCCATAGACTATAATAGACACATTGAAGAAACATTGTCTAATGCATGTGGTAGTGGTCCATTATGGTACACCTCTCTATAGCGTACTGTGATGTACAAAATGAAAATACAACCACATCCTAATGTTACAGGCTACAGAAAGGGACACCGTTTGGGTGATTTAGCTGTGTGTTTTTTATTCTTAAATAACTCGTTTGTTTCTCTTATATTCTATGGAGTCTCAACAGCGGAGATTGCTGGATCTCTTGTTTTTTATTCAATTTTGGTCCCAAACGATGGCCACAGTTCAAAGAGATTGGGGAGTTGGGAGATAAGGCCCAGGTCAAACTTGTCTGGAATTCCCCTTTAATGTCCCCCCACAAGAATGCATGGTTACGTTATAATGAAACATTATCCGATTTAATCTCCGGCGCTGTTTACCAGCGCTGAGGTTGAGATGACTTCAGGTGATGGGTTTTGGTGCGCAACCGGAGCTGCCTTCCGCCAGGCCACTTAATTACCCATCATGCATGCTTACATCAGGCCTCCTTGTTGTTTTGATGAAAACATAACAAGTCATGATGAATGGAAATTAATGTAGGTTTGTGGCGTCAAAATAGCACATAATTGCGCCATTACCCCTGACATTACAGTTATGCCCCTATCTAACATGGCAAACATCAAGGTCTCTCCAGCAAATATTTCCTTGAGGTTAGTTTGTAAATAAATTAAATTCATTAAAGGGGATGACTAGAGGTAAACAGACACATGCCTGGTGTTTTGCTGTTTTCTGCATAGGCAATTCATTTTCCCAGCTGAAGCGAAGGCATCTGGATGACACAAAGTGTATTTCTGCCTGGACATAATATGTAATGATAATAGTTTAAAAAGTGCCTTGCAATCATTTGTAAGCCAGGGTTTGTTAACATGGTTTGTTAACAGGGTTTACAATAAAACAACTTTATAAACACTACCAAAATCTTAGAAATAGGGAAAAAACAAAAGAAAAAAAAGGGAAACAGGGGTCACGTTGGGGTAAGGGAATGTGACTCCTTGGGTGTTATCCTTTTGCGATTATTTCTGTTTGAAATACAATTCATGAGGGGATTTAAAATAACCAATTTTGCTATATTAAAATAGTAATTTATTGGCTGGAGGGGGCATCACAGCGACAAGAAGGGTGTTGTTTCACCCAGTCATGTGCACGCATATAGTTCTCTCAACCAAGAGGTTTCATGGTGACTGCAGGAGAAACGCTAATATTATGTATGCGTGTATAAATTAAATATGGAAATATCCTGCTGAAAAACAGATGTTTTAAAATGCTTATGAATGGAAGTAATGACACTAGATTTGACACACTACCTCTTCAACAACACACATTAGGTTATTAAAAACAGCACATCCAGCTATTTGATGTACACTAACGATCGGCTTTATAAATTCTATGCTTTTTTTTCCCCCTGTACAATTAGAGCTCATTAAGGTGTCATTGTAGTAATGATGCTACATAATAAATGAGCTTGTGCCAAACCGTGATAAGCGTGGCCCAGAGGAGCCACATAGGAGCCTCGGCGATTAGTTTGGGCCAGATCAGAGGATGCTGGTACAATGAACCGAGCCCGAATCCTCCATTTCTAATCGTGGCCACACCTTGCCTTGCCCCCCTCTCCTTCTTCCTCTCCTGGTCCGAGGACAGGAATTAATTAAATAATAAGCTGGTAAATTAAATGTTGTGGGACGAGTGACCATCCGCGCGTGGGCTCTCTTGCCTTGGCGAGCGCAATTACACACTAAGTTTGATCGGTGGTGATAGACAAAACAGCAGGGGCTCATAAATATGGATGGCGAAGCTCACAAAATAAATTAACAGGGCCTGGCCTCTTCGGCTGCCCCACTTAGACTGTCAATTACAGGCCTGACAGCAGCCTTGTGAGAGAACTACACCAGGATGGCACACACACACACACCCACACACACTCGCACACCCACATACATAGTCATTAAACTGTGCATTTGAGACTATTCTGAAGCCATACAGCAGTCACCTGATTCATTATCAACAGACAGAGTTCATGCTTTATGGAATGCGAAAGCATACAGATATTCAGCCGTGTCAGCCAGTGTACAAACTTTTAATGTGGCAGATGATCCTGCAAAGGAAACACAGCATGGAGGGAATGTAGATCAGCAATGAACCCACTAGACTGGGAGGGACATTTTATTTGTATTTTATTTGTATTTTTATTTATTTATTGTGAGGTACCTTTTTTATATTTGCTACTATTGTTCCAATTTGAACAGTACATTTCCTTTTATCTTGTGAACCAAATTTAGCCCTTAAAACATTTTAAAAAGCACATTCAAACGATGCCAATACTTTTAGTCTTGTCATGTTTATTTTGGTAATTTATATCAAATGTTTTCCCTATAAATCACTAATTCCCTATAAAAAGAGAGACTGGGTAGGGATGTATGATGCAAGTATGATGCAGTTGAGATTTAGGGATATATTTGTTTCCTTAAACACACAGATACTCAAATATCCATTGCCGTAATAACCAAAAAGTAATAATATTTTTTCTGTGAATATCCCCCCAATTGCATTTAGAGCCAGAAGTCTGTGTTTATTATGCTTGCCTTACACTGATGGGAGAGGGGTAAAGTGTAGGGAGTGATAGTAAATTAAAGCTCTTGTATACCTCCGGGTTTGAATATGATTCTAATGGCAAGTACAGCTCAGCTTCAGCTATTGCAAATAAGATTTTTTTTCTTTTCATCATGCATCTGAATAATATATCTCACTAGGAACCTTTTTGAAGAAGTTGTGAATAAGCGGTATGATGCATGAGAAAGGCAGTCACTAGAGTATTACATGTCAAACAAATGAATATTGATTTTTGGCATCAAACAGGGAAAGTTAATTTCCATTAGGATGTATTTGTGGCAATAAAAAATAGACTGAAGTAAGGTTTTGGAGGGAAAATGCATTCATAATAAAGATATATTTTAAAAAAAAAGGACAATTTGCCAGTCACCGTTGTTTTCAGCGATGTTAGGATAACATAACATAATTTTATGGTTTGTTGTAAACAGTGTCTGACGTGGTGGAATCAGTTTAAATGCGCCGAAGTTTCACTTCCAGCAACATTTGTATTGGAGGAACATTCAAGCAAAAGCAACATAAGTGACTTTTAGTTGTAATTGGGCCCAGGCCCATAATCAGCAGGCGGTTGTGTGTTTATACAAGGTCTTTGTTGTCACTGAGGTTGGAGAGTTCAGCCCCTGCCGATGCAAAGGAAAGCACCAGAGATGGATTGAAAGGCTGCGGTTCTCTGCCAATTCTCCATGATCATTAACTCATTGACAATTTTGTCAGCAAATTATGCAGACTGTCATGTTTCCAGGCAATTTCCTTGTGCACCATCAAGTTGTTTGCCTACAGTGCGTGCCGCTAAACATAAGAGAAATTTAGTATGCCTCGGTGGGCAGACTATTGCATTCTATTGATGGCTCGTACAAATCGTACTTTTATGATAGTATAGGCCTACAGTTTAATCTACTATTGTAGAATACTGTATATGTCTGATAATGCTCTTGGAAGGAGTTAGCCAAAGTCCATATTGGTTGCTGAAGGCCATTAGCCCGCAAGACGGGGATCTTGACGCTGTGCAGCATCGATTGTGCCACCTAGAATAAGTTGCCATAACAGGATAGTATTGATCAGAGCCATTGATGGTATACAGCATGCATTGCTGCCCTGTGGCCAAATTCAATTGTATTGATGAAAGTGCACCCGAGGATCAAGTGTATACCCACACCACACCGCGAGTGGCAGTGTGGGAGCACAATCCGCTGATTTATCAAGTTGGGTTACGCCCACGCCAGCCTAGGATGTAAAAGTGTAAAGCCCCAGGGAGGGGCGTCTCAACCCGCGCAACTCATTTGCATGTTGAAGAGGGCATGAGTGTGTATGGCATAATGAGGCCGTGCGTGCATATTGCTAGAAGAACCGCAGTGGACTAGACAAACTAAAATAAACTTCCATTAAACTCAAAATGACCCAAGGTAAGACTTGAAGGAAACGCAAATTATGACAAGCCCCCGATAACCGCCACCAAGCGCCTGTGCCGACCAACACCTTTTTTGATGGATTCCAGGCTTCTGAGACGAAAATACCTGTTTCTACTGTAAATTAGATAAGGCGGAAAAATGAGTGCAGACAGTATTCCTCGTGTCCTCATGTGCCTTTTATATAAAGGTTTATAGGGAGGTAAACCCATATCGTAACCCAAAAAAACAAAGAATAATATAAAAAGGCATATTTTCATAACTGCCAGCGCTTTAGCCTGTGCATGGCTGGGCAGATGGGTAGGGTTCGGTCATAACCAGAGGATAGATTAGAGGTTAATCTTGTTGTGCGGTGTCTTCTTTCAGTCATTCCAGGAAACGAGAGCAGATTTGAAATCCATCCAAACCTAATTAAAACCATCGATGGCAAAGAACTGTGCTTTTTGACAGTTTGATTGCAAGGATAAGAGACATGGGAAGAGCGGGGGGGGGGTCAACTGTAACCATTTCACAGGAGACTCCATGCTGTGTGCTCCTTAAGAGGTTTGCCTTTTGTTGTTAGTGGAGACAGATCGGCATTCCTGATAAATGTGGAAATGTGTCAAAACTCCGGAGGGAGGTGGAGAAGTACCAGAGGTAAATTTGGCCTACTTGGACATCATTACAGCTATTGTGTGGCTGTCAGTGGAACACACACACGTCTTCTCAACTGCTGTCGCTATTGTCGCTGATGCAGTACCTACCTACTTACAGCTTCTACTGCATTACTTTAAAGTGCTTCTGTGAAGAAGCAGTGAAATACACACTCCCTATGTGTCCGGTATTCTCTGAAACCAAGTTAAAACTCAAGTTAGGGTAGTGATTTATTGATAATTTTTTGGCGAAAATTCTCCTTGCAACGAGATTTGTCCCTGTTCACTTTTAAACCGCAGTGCTAAATCACTGGACATGAAACCACAAGGCAGTAGGAGGGAGTAGCTAGCTTCACACAGATGGGGCTTCACATGCTGTTTGACCACAAGGGGGGGTAGGGGGGTGGGGAGAAAATCAATATTCGTCTGCAGGCCTGGGAGACTGAGAGGGCTTGCTTAACGCCCTATAAACATAGAGCGCTGTCTGTCCCTGGAACCCTATCAGATCTCTGCAATCTCCAACTCTGCCCAGTGACAGGGCCCTTCGTGGGGCCCCCTTTCCCGGGCTCCCAGTCTGGCCCCTGTGGCCCTCCAAGCAGCCCCCCCCCAAGCCTCTGCAGCCTGCAGTGGCAGCGCTGTTAGCAATTGTTAATGGCTATTGTTGTGAATGAGGGACCTCTGCTCCCCTCTCTCTTCATGACCGGGCCCCGGGCAGACAGATGGATAGGCTGCTGCCTCCGCTCGGCTATCAGGGCCGCCCAGACGCCCGGGCCCCGGGAACAGCTGAACAAAGTAGGGGGAATGACGCCCCGGTGGGGGGAGAAAGTCGGGCGAATGAGGGAGGAGAAGAGGAGGTGGGGTGAGGGCGGTGAGTCGAGGAGTGGGAGACAGAATAGGAGGCAAGGGAGCGGGAGATAGGCAAGCAAGAACACACCGGGGGGGGGGGGGGGGGGGGGGGGGGGGGGGGGGGGGGGGGGGGGGGGGGGGGGGGGGGGGGGGGGGGG
>JAOEHI010003318.1:0-10869 GCA_025447815.1 Percopsis transmontana
ATATACGCTGTATATAAAAAAAAAAAAGAAAAAAAAATATATGCTTGCCCTAAAGCCTGAAAGAAATCAGGTATTGACAAGGAAGGTCTGGGTGCTGGCGATAACAATATTGGCTTTGTTAACCAACAGAATTGGACAAGCGCTTCCAACCGCGGTGGACCACAACAATTAGGCCTGCATGTGAGCGAACATTCAAGCAGTGTTTTCCACACACACATACACACACACACACACACACATACATACACACACACACGCACACACAGCCTGGTTTCATCATGACAGACCAATGGGGGGTCATTTCTACACCATTTCTAGTAGTTTAGCCTAGAGCAGAAAGACTCACAGAAGATAACTCGAAAGCCCTATCTGACATGCAAGAACTAGAAATACAATTTGCACAAGGATTCATTGTTCATTTTAAAATTCTCCACGGAATGCATTCAAAATTCAAATTGGTAAAACAATTCCCATTTTACGGGATATAGGGGATATTAGCCGGCTGGTCCTTCTGTATCCACACAGCAGCTGAATGTGTTACTGTAATTACGACAGATAATATTAAAGTTACATCGCTGACAATTTGGATGCAGTAGGCCAGATCACTATTTAATGTCCAAATTGGTTTAGGCATTAAATTATTCCTCCTCAAAAAGCAGCCAAGTTGGAAACAGTCCTGCCAAAACTCTGAGTTAGCAGCCGTGGAAGGTTGCTATCTTTCGCTATCTGCAAGAAAGAAAGTGATCTGTTCTGCTGAGCAGTGAGCAATTCCTCAATTGTTCCCCAATCAGTGACAGCAAGCAGGTGGATGCTAATGCATTTTCAACATGCTTAATTCAATATCAAAGATTTAATAAGCCCTGATTTTATCTAGTCAGCACGAACAAACACTGTTTTAACAATCTGTCTGTGAGAGATAACGCCATTGAGAATTCCAAAGAAAGCCATTTGTGTCCTTGGTTTAGCTTCCACAGCAACAAACTGCCACCTTTTCACTTTGACAGCATGTTATTGTTGCACACTTTGACATTTTGGAGTTCGAAAATCACACGTTCTCATGGAAACCTCTTTCATTCTACACTACATATTTCTATTGTATTTATATACAGATAGTAGATTTACTAACACCAGCGCAGTTTACGCTGCGTCTGTTTATGGGAGTTCGGTAATAGCGCACGCTATGCTTCCTCATTTTGCGTAGTATTTATCAAACCTGACACCCAACAGGCCATCGACGCATACTCCGCCCTCTAGGGCAATTAGTGCGCTTCTAAAAGAGCAAAGAATGGGCCCGCATGTATCTATCATGGATCTTCCTACGGAAAAAAGAAAGCTAAAATTTATCGACGATGAAATTGATGTACTAATGCATGTAACAACAAACCTGAACATATTACAGGGCAGAACATTCACACCCTCAGAATTATTTTTTATTTGGATTACCATAACAAATAAAATCAACTAATAATAATAATTTAAATTATTGCATGGCTGCTTAATCTGTAACGTCGAGTGATTTCTGGTTCGCTTAATTGGAAAAGAGTGATTCTCGTGGCATAAATCCTGTCTGCTCTCGTCTTGGCCTATGCCTTTGCCTTGCTCGGATCACTGATGCCATTGAATAAGGTACATTTTCACACACAAGAAAACGCGCTTCCTGGTTTAGACCTGCTTTTAAGAGGCGGAGAATTTCCCCCGCAGAATAGCGGCGCGCTCTTACTGGCAGTCTTTGTAAATACCACGGAATATATAATTAGACGCACTTTACGCTTTAAGCACAATTCGTCTCTTCTCGCTCGTGTGGCAGGCAATCTGCGATTTCAAGCAACCTTGACCCTCAATGATTGTAAATAATGTGCGCATGTACATCTTTCATTATTATGTAGTTAATCTTGTATTACCTCATATAGTTTCCCACAGAAAAGAGCTACATGAATATGCTCAGTATAAGAGTGATATTTAGGCATATCTTGTTAATAGGAAAAAATAAAATAAAATGGCAGCCATCTATTCACTGGGTGTTTCTCAAAGTCAAGGATGCTTCCTTGGTAGGACGGGTCTTTGCAAATTGGGTCTTTCAGAGGCTAGGCAAGACTCCTTCCTAGCATTCGGAGAACACATCATGGAACAGTCTAGCGAGTGTACAGGTGTGGATCATTGAAAAGGTCCCGCCTTCAATTCCTCTCGTACATGCGCATAGGATTGTGGGTACTTTAAGAATGCTGAGGACTCGAAGACATAGCATCCTCGCAGCCGTTGAGGATCCTTCCTTGACTTTTAGAAACACCTACTGTCCCAACGTCATTCATGACTAGTAGTTTGTACAAAAGGGATTATATTTACCGGTGTTGTAGTAGCGGTCGAGTTTCTCCCAGAGAGGCTCATCTTCCCGCTGGAAACTGGACAGCTTGAGGGGTTCGTAGATAGAGCCTGAGGAGACACATTCTAAGTGAGCTATTTTTCAGAGCAGCCCATGTTTCAATGGTCTCAGGGCTTGAAAGATGCTTGCCCATGTTTAATCTCATAGGTGACATTAGGAAGAGAGTGCTGTAAATGTAAATGTACTATCATATGGTGTCCCAATATTTATAGAATTTTCTATAAATTTAGGATAATATTCAATCTTCAAGTTTATTCTTCTAAAATATAAAAACTTTTTTTTTTAATAGCAAACAGTTTACTTACTTCCTTTTTTTTTTTTTAGCTGTCTGTAAACAGTACCAGTACCGGGCTTCTTGGCAATCCATCCCCCACCCACCTGCTGGTCTCACTGCCTGCCAATCAATCTGAATTCACTCCCCATTATATGCTAGCCATCTTTTTTTATTTTTTATTAATTACATTTTGTGTGTGTGTGTGTGTGTGTGTGTGTGTGTGTGTGGGAAGGTGTATTATCATCAAGATGGCCGCCAACCAGGACTTTGTGGACACAGGCCTGTTGTGGATAGTTTGAAATTGAAAAGTTGAAAAGTGTTTTTATTTGCCTTTGGCAATTAGAGCAGAAGCTATTTTCAGCAGCAGGATAATGAAAACAAATTACATTTGGTCAATATTTGAATGAAGATCCACATGTTGACCATTAGGCATTGAGATGAGAGGAAAGAGGATGAATGCTAACAAGGCTAGTACTCAGGCTAGTAAATATAATTGGCCATGCTCTAATCTCTAATGCGCACAACAACAAACCATACAAACCGAAGGGAAATGGTTTGTAAAAATGATCATGCCATCACAATGCCATTTTAAAATTATTCACTACAGAATGAAAATCTTGTCACACAATATCAGACCCTGTCCTGAGCTCTCACGGTAATGATGTCAATTTGCCACCAGCTATTTTCTATCATTCTCTTCGGAGCTGAGAGAGTGACAGTGTGGAGGAAACCTCATCTGTTGGACTTCCTCTAAAGACACTTTCAACTTCAGTGAGATTTGCATTTTAATGGGCCTGACCCTGGGTCGATACCACAGGTAGACAAGACTTCACGTTCTTACTGAAAATAGCATATTTTTATCAGCTCCATAGACAATCCATCTCTCTTAAAGATAACTCCTTAAGAGTACACACTAAAAGTGAAATACTCGAGTATTAATTTAGAATGAGAGAATATACACAGTCTTTACCTGCTTTAAAAAAAAACATGACTGCAGCTCTCACTCGTAAGCTTGTAAAGCTGTTCAACAATGAAGTAATCAACAATGAAGTAATCTAGTGTGATAAGAACTTTAATTTAAATGAATGTCTCCTTTACCATTTTGAAGCTTGCATACATGTAGGCCTACAGTATATCAAGAGTTTATGCTCAAAGTTTAA
This sequence comes from Percopsis transmontana, assembly GCA_025447815.1. Lineage (NCBI taxonomy): Eukaryota > Metazoa > Chordata > Actinopteri > Percopsiformes > Percopsidae > Percopsis > Percopsis transmontana. The sequence continues at coordinate 3,815 of JAOEHI010003318.1, forward strand.
AGCCCAACACAATCTATCGATAGTGAAAATGTGATCCGTGAACATTGGTTTATGGGTACGTCCTGCAGCATGTGTAGACTAATAGTATAGTAGCGGGGATCCATTATATCCGTCTCAAGACGGATGGGGGGCAGGATAGTCTAGTGGTCTGGGTGTTGGACTCCCAGCCACTAGGGGGCAGGATAGTCTAGTGGTCTGGGTGTTGGACTCCCAGCCGTAAGGTCGTGGGTTCGAGCCCCAGAGTCGGCCTACCTGCAAGCATCCTTGAGCAAGATGCCTAACCCCTACCTGCTCCATGTAATAGCACCATTTAATTGTAAGTCGCGTTGGATAAAAGCGTCTGCTAAATGCTGTAACTGTAACGGTCAAGATGGAAGTCTGCTCCGAGTGTTTTCCAAAGACCCCCTACCCCTACTACTTACCAATTCTGCGAAGCGTCCGCTGAGGTTTGGCAGTCTCACCCACTGAACAGGCCATTCTCAAAAGGTGACGTAAAGGTCAATCGTCTTTCAGCTAAATTACAAATCTACAGCAATTCACAGGAATGAGTTAGTAGCAGAGTTAGATTTTAGCATGCATGAATCAAAAAATCATTATTCTTCTGCTTTGATGATAGTTACAAAAACATGCAGAAAATCACAATGCACGTTTTCTTAAGTATTTCTTAATAAGCGTTATTTCAACTAGCCCTATGAAAAGTGGATTTTGAAAACACAGAATAGCCTTGGCTACTATGATAATTACTTAAGCAAGGAAATTACGAGATGGACTAGGATTAGGAGAATGAATTACTAAAAGTTATGCACATTGCCAACACGATTATTGCTATTTAGCCTATGTTTTACACCACTCATTTGCAAATATGTTGGATTTAGGAAGCTACAGCAATGATGTGGCAGTGAGTTAGTATCACTGTCACTTACTTTGCGGTTTCAAAGTTTACGTTTTCGTTTTCTGTTATATATTAATCTCAAATAAGGCCATCTTTTAAGAGAGAGATTTCATCCACACAACAGGTTGGTTAGCCCACCATGTTTTCTTGGTTATCCGAGTGACTTCCACTGTAATTATTCACACAGAAACCCCGTTTCCTTTCCCCGTATGCTTGTTGTATTCATTGAAGCACATAAACTATGACTGGGATGCAACTGGGAAAACGAGGCCTCTTTAAATAGCTCCACAGCACTGGAAACTTATAACTCTGACCTTTCATGCGTGTTCCCTCTGCGGGAACAAGTACAATGTAATGGACAGATCACCCTGTTTATTGCTTTAAAATTAAAACCACGTCGCAGGCACTTGTATAACTGCAACCGGCGAGCGTGATACATTGTTGTGCTGTGTCATGAAAATTAATATGCCAAACCTGATCTTTTCGATCGGGCTTTGAATTCCAGTATCTTCCAGCCCACATCTGCCAAGCTTGCCATGTTTACACTGAACTGTCAAATGCGTCTGCGCGTCAATGTCGTGAACAAGGAAGTCGAAAAATGACACGACATGTAAATCGTATTCTGCTTGCGACTACAGAGAAAAAAATATAGCTTATTTTTACTTTTTTGTTTTGTATTTAAGTCAAACTGACAAGGATACATTTAATTAATGTATCCATGAAATGTATCAGTAGGTCTGCTCTGCCGTAAAGCGTTGTGCCGTATTTCGGATTGTTTTGACGTGAACAGGGTATGAGCGGGGCACTAGATTAACAGCAGGATGTGGATATTAAATGTCAACGTTTTTGTATATATATTATGTTTTGTTGGACAATATAACATACTAGCTCTTCTAAATGTAACTGTCGACCTATTCGGTTCCGAAAATTATGGAACAGTCGCAGCGTTTGGAGATTTTAACTCGGATAAACAGACAGACATATTCATTATCAGAGAACGTAAGTATTCTAAATGCATAAGTTACATATATTTGCACAAACACAAACAGTTGTATTAGAAACTGCATATCTATTACCTGAATGTGTGTGATATTATCTGCCGTTGTTGTATGAGCTAGGCTACTTCATTCATTCCTTCTCTTCCATATATTGTGATTAGCCCGTGTTATGTTATAGAATGAGTTCTTGGCATATATTGTTGTCTGTGAATAAGCATTAATAGTCTAATATTTATATATCCTTATGTATTTATGTTCTGTTCTCTCAGAGTCTGAATTGGTGATATTCTTAGCTGACTTGAAAACACCTTACTTCAAGCCCAAAGTACACATCACAAAAGACATGATGCCACGGTAAAGCTATCAGATTTGTTACGTTTTCCATTTCAGACATTTTGCTGGCACCTTCCAGACAATAACAGTTTTAGTTTTAGGATAAACTTTAGTATCAATTATTTTTTCTCAGTATAAAGCAGTCACAGCGAATGTCCTGCCAATCCTATATACTGTATGTTTTACTGGGAGACGCTAAAATGCTTAAATTAGGGAGGGACAGTCGATTAAATAGTCTATTTATTATGGAATGCATACAGTTTGCCCTAATTGTATTGTGTCCTATCCTGATATACAGTAGTGACCTCATAATTACCAGCGTGGTTCCTGGAGACTATGATGGAGACTCTCAGATGGATGTGCTCCTCACAACTCAGCCCAAGACTAGGAACAGCGATGACACCACTGTATTCATTTTCTGGGGAAACAACCAGACACTGGGTAGGGCCTACATCTCTACCAACTACTAATGGGCCTGAGGGCTTGTCATCTTGATTCGTCCCAATAAAGAGTGGTCATTCTCTTTAGATGGAGAAGCTAGCTAGTCATGTCTTAACAGTTATTTTGCTTCAAGAAGAATACCCCATTAGGAGGGATTTAGCCTTGGTTAACACTTACTGCTGTTTAGCTGTACTCGTTTGAACAAAACACTAGTATTGCCACAGTTTATTTCAGACCCCGACTTGTGACTGGGCTTCGTTAAATGCACTCCTTTTGTTGACATTGGTTTGGATGTTAACAGCAGTGTGACATAGTAGGCTCACAATGGGCAATGCAAAGACATTTGCTGACAACAAAATGTACTGTAATTGGTGACCCAAGCATTTGAGAGTAAATTTGTTGAGTAAAGCGACAAGTAAATGAGTAACTCCTGGCATGTTTGACCTCAATTGCAGTGGATCCATTCAACTCGTATAGCCCTATTTGTTGACTTGCCGTATTCATTCATATTTCACAGATGTGGGTGGTTGGCTTGAGGTGAACAAGACCTTTGTAGATCAACCTCTTGTCATGGAGTAAGTAAAGAGCTGTGGTGCTCAGACACGCATGACATACATCTTTACTGTGCATTATCTTCATGTTCTCATACTCATATCCACGTATCTAATCCAAAACAGTACTCACCCCTATTATTTTTATTAATATTATTATTTAAATGGACATTTAGTCCCCTGCCATTTCAGTTCTTTGAACGCAAACTAGCACCGCATTGTGTACAGCTCAGTTGGTGAAGATGGCAATAAAGTTGCTGCGTTTGGAAATGTATCCCAAAATGGTCTTGTTCTGAGTAGTGGAAGGTGGTCCAATCACCTGCTAACGATTTGATTGACATCGGGATCTGGGACTCCCACCTCCTATGAGTAACTATTTTCAATGCAGAGTTTCCAGGCTGAGAGCAGAACAAATTGTGGAGCTTGCAAAATCAGGATGGTCTTAAATCTGTAATCTTAAAATTGTAATCACTGTGTGTATAGTTTAGTGTCAAAACACACTTCTAAGCTGTCATTGGGAAAGCTAATATTTTATCTCCGGATGAATTTTTGTGTACAGTATGGATTCACTTCTTGTGTGGAGACACCCGTACAGTGTAGGATGATTTGCTTAAAACATTTTTGTCCTTTGACAGTTTTGATGGTAACATGATCCCAGATATTTTTGGAATCATCAAGGACTCCACTGAAGTCTGCTATCTGACCCATAGGTAGGCCGGATCTCCAGTACAACATATTTTAGTATACATCTTGTCAGTTATACTTTGAGCTTACTGCTATTTTTATACTTCAGCATGTACAATCAGAGCTGTGCAATCTGTTATCTATTTAGTCAAAGATAACACACTGTTGAAAGTTTGATTGTTGTGTTACAGTACCTTTTGCCAATGTGTTCCATTGCCACTGTAAATATCAGTTCTGGTTTTTCTCCCTAGGCAACAGACTTGGCAGAAGGCATTGAATTCAACTGTCAAGATGCGTGTCCCTCACGCCCACACTTTCATTGACCTCAACAAGGACTTCACTGCTGGTGAGTTGCTGGTTTTAATAAATAGTTTAAATGTATGGGGTGGTTTGCTCAGCTCAACCTTTTACTGCTATCGGATGCAAATTGTGCGACTGCAAGTGACAGATTAACAACCACTGATTTCTCATTCATTTGACCACATTTTAATTATATCTTGTTTTTAAATGAATGTTACAGTTCCATGGGCCTAATAATTCTGAAACCTGTTCAACATCTATAGACTGTGATAGCTTTGAATTAGAAGGAAAACAGGAAAGTAAAATGGCAATAGTGGGATGTTTTCACACATAGAAACTAGTTTGTTTCCAGACACTTTCTGCCTCTTTCCTACTGCTGCATTGATGAAGTTGAAATAGTAAACCTAGATGACACTGCCCAGTCACATCACATCACATCACATCACATCACATCATACAGACAAATCTCAATTACTCCCATTGCTTCCTGAATCCTTGTCTGTACTGCTTCTCGAGTGCTGGTTTTAATGGAAGCAGCAATGTGGATTTTTTTTTGTTGTAACTTAGCCTCAGGCAAGCCCAACTCCAAACCCTGAATGTGATTATTAAAATGTTCATTGTCAGCCTAGTGGTTCTTGGCTGCAAAAATGGCCTGTAATGCAGCAAGGCCAAAGTTTTTCTAAACCGGTGCTTTAGTTGCAGTTAGTTGCTGCTCGTCAGTTGGAGGTTCAAGCCCCCGCGTTGCCATGCTACGGCCCTGCTGAGGTTTCCTTGAGCAGTGTCATGCTGGATTCCTACCCTTCATGTCCTGATGGATTCTATTGTGCTATTAGAAATGTGTCGCACAATAAGAAACTGTGTACTTTGAGAAGACTCACAAGGAGTTATCGGCTAATTGGGAGACATGAAGCCACGTTACATTGACAATAAAATAAGGACTCCATACGAATTCTATGTAGACTGAGGGATGGGTCAGCAAAACAACACACAAGTTTGATGCACACTGGTAAACTGTAAGCGCTCCCAAGCAGCTTTTTGATTTCATTTTTGACCATTAATATGCCTCAAATGGCAGTGGATTAACTCGTCTTTTATTTACATTTACATTTAAGCATTTAGCAGATGCTTTTATCCAAAGCGACTTACAATTAGTAGCCTAAATTACTTCACCTATTAATTTGCACAACATTACTGTAAAGTGTATAATTCGCTCCTCAAAACAATTAATACTTACAATAAAAATTACAATCTAAAATTATCACTCTTCAAACAGTCAATAATTGCTAACTACAAAGTGCTTAACATTCTTAGTGCTTATTTAGCAGAATAGAAAAGAAAAAAAAATTAAAAGGGAGGATAGAATAAGGATTTTTAGTGAGATTAGTGCTATGAAGTAGAAAGATCGGTGGCCGAGGTACCGAGATGAATTCTGAAGAGGTGGGTTTTAAGTCTCCTGCGGAAGATTGATGATGATTCTGCTGTTCTGACCGCTGCAGGAAGCTCATTCCACCATTGCGGCGCCAAGACAGAGAAGAGTCTGGACTGAGCTTTTTATCACCTTTTATCATAGGTGCTGTGTTACTCTTTTTCGATGTAAAGCCACTTTTTACTCTGGGGCCTTTGCACTGCCCGCGTGTCCATCATTTGTTCCATAGCAACATAGTTTATTCAGTAGCTCACTAACTCAGGAAAAACAAGGCTTCCATTTAGTGAACCTGAACCAAAAAAAGTGTCACTAGTTGTTTCTCCTGTTGTCTTTTCAGTGCTATTGTCCACCCTGATCTTTTTCCCACTGTCAAACAAGGGAGCATACAGATGTAGCTGCCTCCTCAAGCAGCTCACCGTTTCTAGGCAACACAGGCCGACACTTGCGGGACATAATATAATAAAGTCCCACTCGCAATACCGCGCCCGGTTCACACGCGCGTAAACTGAAGGCAAACCCATTGTCAAGTTGGCCAAGAGAGAGGGGAGTTCTCGTTTTCTTCCCCAGTGAGTGGTTAAATTAGCTCGTCCTTGTCTCATGGCTTCCTTCTCCCTGCCCACCGAGTGCGACGCCGTCAGTCAGACTTGACTTTCTGCTAGGAGCTAAGCCTCATACGTAAGATAATCAGAGGAGTTTTGTAATGTCTCCTTTGAGTTCCTCTTTTTGTCTTGTGTGTGTCTTCAAGTTTCCCCCAGATTGTTACAATTAGTAGTAGCTTTTTAATTGATTTTTCTTTTCTTTTTTCTTGTTTTGTGGATTAGGTAAATGTTGTCCTTTTTTCCTTTTCCGAGCTGTTAATCTCCCCCTGGAGAATGTGACGGAAGGACTATCTCATTGCTGTCCCCATTTTGACTAACGGCCTCCTGTCCTGTGGCTTTATTATTTATGTGACTGTCATTTACTGAAATGTATTTTTGTGCGTTGTTGGTGTGTAAAGCTACAGCAGGTATTCTGCTTTACATCAGTCAGTCCGTCAGTCAGTCCGTCAGTTTGAGTGACGGCCAGCTGCTTGCTTGCCAGGCGGCTCCTTTTTTACCGTCCCAAGAGGCAATGGAGGAGAAAACTGCTTCCCCCACCCCCCACACAGACTCGTCTGAATGATAGACCAGGCTGGCTAACACATGCGCAACAAACACAGATTGTGCCGTGCTGCTTTTAAACATTGCTGTCTGGCAGATCTCAAACCACGAGGATGGTGCCCCACCAGCAGATTGACAGTCTGCTCGGTGCAATGTGTGTCCAGGCGGGTAGCTCAGGATGCTAACAAAGACTTTCTATTGTAATTTGAGTTGACTCTCTCTCTCTCTCTCTCTCTCTCTCTCTTTCTCTCTCTCTCTCTCTCTCTCTCTCTCTCTCTCTCTCTCTCTCTC
>JAOEHI010003319.1:0-10869 GCA_025447815.1 Percopsis transmontana
TGTCTACATAATGACCTCACACACACTGCAAGTCTCATTCAAATTGACCACTAGGGGGCGCTTTAAATGCACAATAATTGGACGTGGAATGACACAAATCGAACTATAGATCAGACAATGTTTGTCCAATCGTACCAAAACTTGCAGGATATCTTTTATAACAATGTTGAACCCCATGTGTGAAACTACTTTAAAGAGGAAAAAGGGTTCGAACCTGGCCAATCGCCGCTTGCGGCTATATTTATAATAGTAATTGTATGTGATTGTGATTGTTATTTTTTCTTTGCATATTTTTTTTGCCTATTTATTTCCCCCAAACATATTTATTTTTGTCTCTCCTTTTTACATTTCTGTGTCCTTTTTACATTTCTGTTTGCATTTCTGCCTCATTTCTTCCTCAATCGCTCGGTCACCTCATACAAGTTCTCAAAAACTGTGGGATCAATCTCGGTACTCGGATACTTCTATCAAACTTTATATCTGTGACTCAACTCGAAAAAGCATAAGGTCCAGAGCAGCACTGTCAGCCATGTCTGCCAAACCTCTAAGCTCTCTCGTGATTGTTCCCCAGTTTACATCCATTGCTAACAGCAGTAGTTTGGTAGAAAAACGATAGTTCTCTGTTTCTCGCTAGGTAGCTTCTCACCTGGAAGGCTGTGCTAGCAGGTGTATATGAACAGACTAGTAAAATCGATCTGTAACGTCTTAGCATCATGTTGACCAATAGGGGAGAAGTTGACCCATTGAGAGACAGCCCTCCTTATTTGCATAATGAGGCAGAAATGCAAACAGAAATGTAAAAAATAGAGACACAAATAAATATGTTTGGGGGAAATATATAGGGTAAAAAAAATGCAGACGAAATATTATAACAAACACATAAAAGAACAAATTAATATATAAAATGTAAAGGAAAATAAATAAGGTAATTAATTATAAAAGTGAATAAATAAAGAAGTTAATTAAAAGAGACATATACATTTATGTTGTATGGTATAATTTAACGAATGCCTATATATATTTTTTGGTGCATTTAATAGGATATTTATTTATTTATTGAGCACTTTTTTAATGTATACATGTATTTTACATTTTGGCAGCTTTGAGCCTCCATAGACCTTGCCTATATTTGAGACAGGCATATATGGGACCTGCCAGACCCAGTGTCTAATTGAGACCTGCGTTTATTTGTCAGAACGAGAAACCACACCCAGCCAGTCAAAGGGACCGGCGTCTATTTGGGACTTTATTTGAAATTTTATGGTATTCATTCCGTTTCCTAAACCAAAACAAAACAAAGACAAAGGTCTCCTTTGGAATAATGTAAATATATACAAGGATGTTTACATTTGTTCTAAGGTAAGGCAGCATGGTGTATAATGGTTTGTCACTTTGTAGCAAACAAAAAGAGCTTTTATTTTGCTAGAATGCTAAAGTTACTTCTATGGAAAGGTTACAGTATACTACTGTACTATACAGTATGTGCTTTGTCCGATCACGTTATAGCAACACTAGAACCACAAATAATGACCCAAGCTAATTTGGAAATGCAACTGTGTGAGTGTGAGAAGGGCACCCTCTTGCAGTTTGAATCAACAACACTGAGTGAATCCAGCGAGTGAGTGCGAGCCTCTTCCACACCTTTTAAACAATACTGAACTGCTGAGTCAATGGTTTTACAAAAGTTCACTACTGCCCCAATGATACACAATTACATTTTTACCAAGAATTAACCTACCTTAAGGTCAAAATGGGCAATGTTTTTCCTGTGCATGAAGCCCACACCTTCCAGTATCTGATTTATAAACTCAATCGCCTCACTCTCCAATAAATTGTCCTTCTGGGCAATAAAGTCAAACAACTCCCCACCACGAATTCTGAAAGAAAAAAACATTTTTTAGAAAGATCCACCCACACCAAACTACACATTTTCACAAACAGTAACATCTCCTAATTGTGGTTGTTTGTTTCTGTTCGATTATTAGAACTGTGCATTGATCATATGTAGTGATATTCAATACATCCACTATTAGAAATTGATTCTTTATGCCATGTGCAAAAAAAAGATTTCAAGATTCTAAAATCTTAAAAATGTGCACAAATTTGTTCCACTATGAACCACTTTTAATGAGAACCATTGGCGTAAGACTTGGGGACACATATTCTATCCGGTACAGTAAATCCATATAAATACAAGGCAATACGTATAGACACACTCCCTTGTCAACTCACAGCTCCACGATAAGCACCACCTCAGCTCGACTCTCAAACACATCCTTGAGAGCCATGATGTTTGGGTGCTGCAGGGCTTGCAGAATCTCAACTTCCCGCTCCATGCTCTTTCTCTCTAGGCCCAGACGGCTGCCAGAGCTCTTACGAATCTTCAGAAACTTGCCTGCCCAGTGAGTTCCCGTGGCCCGCTCTGTTACCTCACGTACTTGGCCAAAGTGACCGCTACGCAGAGTAAGGAGAGTAAAACGCAGATTATTACGAGTCATATAATTGCATGCTGTAGTTGTGGCACCTGGATAGGATAATAAAGCACTGTCCATACTACTATGTTTACTACTATAAATTTTTTAGAGTTTTTGGATTGTTGAAGGTTTGGTATAATCTAATCAGAAAGGGGCATTTCAGTAAGCTTGCATAAAATGTAATTAAATGTTATTAAAGCCTTTAACAAACCCTCGGGGTCCCAACCCACCATTTGAGAACCACTGACCCAATGAATAGGATAGACTGAAACCTACAGTATGTCTAATAAGTAACAAAGTGTTGAGTTCAGGGTTCGTATCAACACAATGTGCCTGGAAGTATTAGTAAACACAATATGTTCTCTACTCCACATTCTCATCCAAATTACCTTCCCAAAACATTCCCAATCTCATAGAGGTCTTCAACATTTTCAAGCTTAAAGGCCATGTTAACGTTCTTGCTTCCGATGTTTCTGTGTAGATTGACTAGTAGTCTAATCCGAGTGATTTAAGTAGATCTCCTCCAATATGGGCCTGAAAATTATTAGAAACAAATGTAGCTATGTCAGGCTTTGTTTGTTGGCCAGCTGAACACTGTACGCAATGACACTGTATGCTTATCAACAGTCTAACAGCTAACAACATACCCACAAAAATTATAATAGTATGGTATGGTAAAACTAAAGCCACTTGTGCTCATCTCCTTGAAAGATAGAAAGAGAGAGAGAATTTATACAGAGCACATTGTGATTAATATAGAGAACGTATGACTGCACTGGAGGAAACTACAGCAATCCACAAAGGATGTACTGTATAACTAAACATACAGCTAAATGTTATTTCTTAATGCAAAATAGATTTGGGGTTTACATTTTCATGTAGAGGCTAATGATTTAAGTTCCACTTTTTTTTAATCCTGTGGGGATATTACTAATTTGACCCACCTCTAGGAGCAGTTGGCAGCCACAGGGAAGCTGCCCAGGGTCCAATTGTAGTTCAAATGCCAGTGCCTTGATAAAGGACAACAACATTAATATTAACCTAACACTGGAAACTGTAGCACATGTAGGAAACCCGGAAGAACATGCAAACTCCACACAAAAAGCCCAGTTTTCAAAACAATATATTACAAGAGGATGAGACAATGAACATTATTGTGTTTTTTATATCCTTTACCTTATTGTAATAGCAGCTGAAATCTCCATATATCACAGTCATTATAAACAAGGCTTAATGTACATACAATGATGTCATCAGTCACTAGAGCTAGAGCTATATTGCTATCCACGCTACATTGTATGATCACATAGTACTTAAAGTTACATTGCATCATTACATCATACAAGAGAGGAGCTAGAGCAGATCAAAAATAGAAATAGAATATAGAATCTAAAGAAATTTGATAGCATTTCGTTTTGTCCGAAAATTTCAGAAAAGATCATGTATCCATCACCACACAAAAATGAGCATGAAGCATGATTATCAAGCATTAATATTAATATTATGGATATTATTACAATGATTTTCTCTTAGCCAAATGATACTGTGATAAAGTTGGCACACACAGGTGTATGATTATAAGTTGTATTATTGAGATATAAAAAATATAAATCAACATCTAACAGACTTCATTACCTATTTAAACTCTATATTTTGTTTTTACATAATGTTTTAAAAATATCAATTGCTAATTTTGAGAATGAAATTGAATTAAAAAAAAAATCCGAGCAGGCCCTACCCCTTGGCAACTGCTCACGTGCCGCCTTTTTTTCACATATACATTTACAGCTTTTTATCCAAAGCGACTTACAATCATACATTTGTCAACAGTTGAACCGGCCAACCACCAATTATTTCAAGCAAACAACATTTTCCCAGAATAATGACAGCATCATGTCATCACGGTTACTTCACTTATGCACCTTAGGTAAATATACCCCTTGTTGGGAATAACATGGTTGGGAATAACAGTAGGCGGCCCAAAGGAATGTGGTGACAGATGGGTTCAGGTGGAAATGACCAAGTAGCCTATGTTTCTATTAAAGTAAAACGCAGCTACATAACGTGTTTATAACATTATGGCAATATAAACCTAGCATTAACATTATTGTTATTCAGTTAGTCAGTGCCACTAAACATAGACCCAACATAAAATTAATCTATAATACTATGGGCTAGTATTCCCATTTCACGAGTTGATGTGGTTTTCTATTAGGGATGGCTTAATATCGTTAAAATAGGTTAGGTCCACAACAGATTATAGGCCTCTACTAAAGAGTTGAAAACAAAGAGTAAAGAAAACGAACACAAATACAAAGTACTCACCGACTGTTTGGTATTCAATTCCTGATCAAATATTTCGCCTCAAATGTTCCTTTAACACACGTAATTAGAATTATTATAGCCATCGCGACCCGACGTAGGTAAAATTGTATCAACCCGAGATCCAAAATGCTTGGGCTGGTCTGACCTGGAATGCGGAAACGTCCCCCCTTCTCCAAATTTCAACGTGATAACGTTAACCATGCTGCAACTGCTGCACAAGGAAGTTGTGTGTTGCATTCGTGTAGGTAGGTTTTTCTAGAAGCTCGAGTATATATATTCTGTCAACGTTTGAACTGAAAAGAGAAGATTAGCTTGCAAATGGTTTGAGAATGAGTAGCCTTCTAATATCTTTTGAAATAGTAAGGAGTTTAAGTGGATCCATCTTTGTTTTTCTTTTCTCAATATTCCTTCTTCTCGACTGCAGTCCCAGAGATACCCCCATATGGTTTCAGCATGGAATGGGTCCGGACGATGTAGGCTATAATATCAAGCCTGATTCCAAATAGATCTGTCCGGTTCAATCATGATAGAGACCATCACAATTCATACCGGACTGCCAACTGAACTTCCGTATATGCTTTCCATAGGGCTGTAGTTTTTCCAATAAAAATTACATTTTGTCACTGTGAAAATTAATTTACCTGCTGGTGACGCAATGGATATATCACTTTATGGTCACTTCATTATCCGATTTTTTAAGTCCAATTTGACCAGTTCATGACGTTGCAGTTATGTTTCCCAATGGCAACTTGTTGACAACCCGTTGGTCACCATCTTGCCATCTCAATTATAGCCATATTAAACGCTGCAAATTGAGAACCTCGCAGTATTTTCCTAACCTCTCCTTCAGAGATATAGCCTAATTGTATTAAGGGAGAGATTTATAAAATGATCAATGTTTGAAAAAGGTGCTGTATGAATTTATATACAGGTAAATGATAGCCTATTAATGAATAATAGCCTGCATTATTTATATATAGTTATTTATATATAGTTATTTTTATATATAGTTATATATAGTTTGTTATTACATGGTAATTTTCTGAAGTTGTGGTGTAAATGCCTATATACACAAACCTCTGGTTTGTATACTCTCAATGTCACACAGCTTCTTTAAGCCTCTGTCAGGGGTAAGTGAACACTCCAAGTCATTACATATGTATTTCATTTTTGAGTATTGTATCAATGGAGCAAGCTAATAGAATTACTCACTTGTTCGTACTCTCGTACTCTCTCTCTTAGTCAAGTTGTTGAAACAGGGACCAGATGTCATTGGTGCAGAATGTAAACCTATGGCGTAAACCTATGGCATCTATATACAAACCTATGGCGTAAACCTATGGCATCTATATACAAGTGAAATAATAAACCACAGCATGTGAATTCACCACTGGTCTGAACCCTCACAGCACACCTACAGATCTTGGTATATGGTTCCAATTAAGTACCACAGGACAAACTATTGTAGTATTAGGGTGTAATATAAAAACATAGTTCCATATTATGAAGTACCATAGAAAAAACATGGTAGTATCAGTTACTATAGCTACAATCGTGGTTTTACTATGGTGCATAATGGTATTATTGTTCTTAGAATGACAATCATTGAGTATGGTTAATATATTTATATCAATTAGTAATAACTTCAAGCTGGGATCTCAATGTATGGCAATAGATCTGGAGGATGTAATAGGGAATTTTGTCATCTGCAGAGATGTATATACTCTATTAGGAAAAGCAGTATTTCTGTTCACACTAAACACCAACTACTCTAATTGAACTTTAACAAATAATTATTTCACTGAACTTCGAATACATTTAGTCTTTGATTCCTTACTAGCAACAAAGTGCAAAGGCAATCGGTGGATGATGTGCAATATTATTTACATAAGCAAACATTCTTTGTATTGCAGACCAAAGCTTTCACTGTAGAATCACACACAATACAAATGTGCTCCAGTTATTATGAAAGTGGTAAATGCGATAAAAGGTGAGTGTTCCAAGAGAGTTACATTTCAGGAGATACATCATCACAGAATAGACAACCACAGCTCTTCCTTAGTGAACCTAATTGGCAGACACCATGCGTGTTATGCAGATCTGCTGTTGCCATGATCTGTGCGAGCCCTTTGAAGCAGCACAGCTGGCAGTGGACGCATCTAGGCCTGCGCAGCACTTCGTCCAGGCCCTCAGCCTCTCGGCCAGAAATTCTCCTAGAAGCTTTCCTCATCTTCCAGCAAGTATTCTCCTCTTGCAGCCAGGTAAAAGTATGAGAGATACCAATGATAAGCTGCAGCCAATTCTAGATATGGTTCCTTATTGGCATTCTAATACAAGTTAATTTGCCATAGGTTTACGTTCTGCACCAATGACATCTGGTCCCTGTTTCGAAAACTTGACTAAAGAGAGTATACGAACTAGTGAGTAATTCTATTAGCTTGCTCCATTAATACAATACTCAAAAATGAAATACATATGTAATGACTTCGAGTGTTCACTTACCCCTGACAGAGACTTAAAGAAGCTGTGTGACATTAAGAGTTGCAGCACCATCTTGGGACAAGGTAACTCACTGTACCGGTCAAACATAAAGCAGCAATCACACACAGACAGCATAGAGGTTCATTCACTATGTTGTGCTACATGAATCTGAATCTCCCTTTATACAAACACAGAAAGATTACGGTGATCAAAGGTTACTTTGGCTTTATTAGTATACATTTTTTTCAATGTACAAGACAGTATAGCATTTTGAAATATTTTGCTCGACAAACACCTGTCCTACAGACAAGACATGATACATGAGGGTCATTACACACATGGCAATCCTTTAGAAAACGTGAATGGACAATCATCCACATACATAGAATAAGGATGGGAAAAGGAGCAAGGTCATAAGAAATACAGTAGAATACAGAAAATCTATTTGATAATTTGAAAATGTATGCTAGATGCCTACAGCATACACTGGACAGCATTGAGAATGCATGTGAACATTATACTACAGTCCATGAGTGGAATACAAGTTTGTAACATTCCCTGTAAAACACACAGCACAAGATTGTACAATACAATGCAATCATGTAAATAAAACCTTCTGAATATACACAGGCACATCATATGCATCTTAATTGCAATGCAACTTCCTATAGCATTCTGAAGAGTTAGCCTACTGTAACTGCGAGCGCTGCTTCGACCCTGACTCAGCCTCGGAACTGGAGAGAAGGGCCGCAGTCCTGTTGTGGCTTACTGGCCCCGGTCTTCAGTGGGCGGGTGCGCTTAACAAGAGGCTAAAGGGCTCGCCGCGCTCTATGGCGACGACTCTACTAGCGAGGTAGACGACTGAGCAGCCCGGTCCCCCGCCTCCTCCACGTCCCCTACTATCCGCCCTCCAAGGAGTCCTCCGACGACGAGGCGGCCAGGCCGCTCGCCATCCTGGCGCTACTGCTCCTTCGTGGAGGACCTTTAAGACTTCGACCAGAAGGCTACGCTCGCCAGCGCTCCAAATACCACTCTGCCGCGTGTGGAGCAAGCCCCACCCACTGGTGCCCAGGGAACCATGCCAATCAGCGCTCCCATCCCATCATCGTCACGGCCACGCCGGTTTGCACGCGCAATGCCACGGTCCTGCAGCCTCTGGAGCAGGGGCGAGGGAAGTGGGGGTGCTTGGGGTGCTGCAGCACCCCCTGCTGGTGTTGCAGCACCCCCTGCTTTTCCTGCATTGTTTAACTGCAATGCAAATAAATATATATAATATTTTTATTCTGGGATATTTGTGGTTTCTTCTGTGCAAGACTATGAACACAGAGGGTGATTTTAATTTTGTCCTTCGCACATTTTCTAAATGTGTATTAGCCAACCAGATTTGTCTGCCGATTACGATTGATGTACCCACAGAGGGACGTTATTACTGCTACACATGTAAACACTGCAGGTGCCCCCACAGAGGGACGTTATTTCTGCTACACATGCAAACACTGCAGGTGAATTTCTGATTTTTTCCAAAACCCGAAACCAAAGCTTTCAAGGACGAGTGATGATTTAGCTTCAGCCACTGTGTCCATCCCTAACAGCTGCCCTAGTTCCAGTGAGTTTATTAGTCCTATCCAGCCAGACCAGCCGGCTAACGCTAGCCCTTCAGCTGAACCTGCTGCCGTAGTCACAGAACCTGCAACGGAAGGTGCTAATACTGCGTCTGTCAGCGCACTTACGGAACCTTTACAGCCTAAAGATTTTAACTTTCCATCCAGGCGTTTTGGCACTGAAGGATTTTTAAGATAATTTAACTCAGGTTTCAACGGTGGAATGGCTTCGTTATGTGAAAGAGACTGACAAAGCCTTGTGCTTACATGTTTCTCTGCTGTAGCAAAGAAACTAATGAGGACCGGTGTTGCAGCCGATTCAGTTCCCTTTAGGAATTCGTGTTCCCCCTTGAGGAAGCCAGTTTCTTGACGAAATCTGCAGAAACGCCCAAGCGCAACTAGATGTACAGAAAGCGAAATAGGCCAAAAGTGTTGCTGCTAGCTTAATTTGTTTCGGCGCACAGGAGGTTGTCACATTCCTGTTAAGTTCTGTTATTGTAAGCAAAAAAATGTAAAACCTTTTTTACTTGTTATTAGTTATATGTCGAATTTAGCCTATACCAAAGGCCTATATGCTGTATCATTATGTTTAAGCCCACGTCCAAATGCAATTGATTTTATTATTTGTTGATTGTTTTGAGACAATAAAGGAATTTTCGCAAACTAATTTATCTGTCGACTATTTTATTGAAAAGTTCTACATAAGCATAGGAATAGGCTACATAGACTGCCATTTTTGTAGCTGATATGCAACTTTGGAGAAAGCATCCTTCGGCTGTTTTTCCTATGCAGGGTTATTAAATTAGTGAGTAAATGAACAAATGAGCTAAGGAATGCATGTTTAAAATAAAGACGGAAGGAAGCATAATATGTATAAGGATAATTACATAGTAACTTCACAAAAACAATTTCCATTCAAAGGATTATCTGTCATGTACCTGTTGATTGATATCTGTATTTCTCCGTTAGGGAAACGCCTGTGTGAGATAGGTTATTTAGCTACCTTGTCAAAATCTGTTCCCTTATCATTAACATATGAAATAAAATGCAGGCTATGGAAAGTTACAAACCATATATTTTCATTATCCCCTTCTCCAAAATGAGCTATAATTAAAAGGTCTAAGATGACAATTAGACACAACAATTAGAGGGCGCATATAAATAGTACAGATGATGTTGACGTTAAGCATATAGTTTATATATCACTATAATAGATTACGCTGCACTGAAAGCGTTTCCTAAAAAAAGTAGAGTGATGCGTCGTGAGATAACAAAAGGATCAAATACCGAAAACAAAAAAATCAATAGTTCTTGACAGTGAACTAAACTTAATTTACAAGCCAGGGCCTACCACAATAAAAACTAATATGCTCACAACACCCTCAAACTCCCGTATCAGCACTGTCACCTGAAACCAAATAACTGAACTGTTATGCATTAAAAACACCTTCCAAGGAAAATTACTGATATGCGCAATTGCACTTTCAATCCAAAAAAATGAACTGCTATTATGTGGCATGGTACACGTAGGAAGTTTTTATTTTTAACAGATTTCTTATTTTTATTTTTTCATCTCTTACTGTTATGATTGCTTTTTATTAACAACTGCACTTTGGGGAACAATGTTTCGTCTTTTATTTTTAGAAATTACATATAGATATCTTGAATTAAATGTAGAAATTGTAAATTGTAAGAATCCCGATGAGAATACAGGTAATAATACACTTTGTGTGGCTCAAATAAGATAATTCTACAATAAGCCTTAATAAATGTCACATAGAAACGGACAAGAAATATTGTGAAGCCGTTTTCCGTGTTTTTATTAAAAAGAAAATACTTTTTGAGCCAGTTGGCTTTCCGTAATCCAGATTATCAAACTGTTGTTTGATAATGTTAGCATTAGCTTGAAGATAGCCACAGACACCAAGAGAAGTTACTTTTCCCTTGTGTAAAATATGTAGTTGGATTGTTTCATGTAAACTAGTTCT
>JAOEHI010003320.1:0-10869 GCA_025447815.1 Percopsis transmontana
CTCTCTCTCTCTCTCTCTCTCTCTCTCTCTCTCTCTCTCTCTCTCTCTCTCTCTCTCTCTCTCTCTCTCTCTGCTCTTGTGTTTCCTCTGCCTGTCACTGAATGTTGGTGGTGTTTTTGGCAGCTGCATCCCTCTTCACTCTTTACTCAGTTGCCAACTTGACCACACGTTATTTGTACATGTTATTTACTCTATCGTGCATTACAATAGCCTGGATCTAGTCCCGATTAATCCCAACCACGCCCAATTTGAATTCCGTGGCATTTAATGAGGGACCTAGCAGCAATTAGCCTAGCCAATTTAATAGCTTTCCTTAAAGTGGGGGTGTCTACTTCAGAGTGGTTTAACACTGACCAAACAGTCTGGGCAAACGAAAGATATTCGGATATTGTCTCGACGAGACCCCTGAATCGCTAAAAGTAATTCTCTGAAAACTGTGGCCTGCGACACCACACTGGCATTATAAAAGACCAAAACCCTTGACTCCATACGCCCAAAGCCGTTCATGAGAGATTTTGTTTGGTTGATTATTTTTACCCTCCATTGGGTTCCATTTGAGTTCAAAAACTCAATTCTAATGGATCCCTGATAATGGCTGATTATCGCATGTGCGATAATATGTTTAGTGGGTTTAGAATAATAAATCTGTGCCTTTGCTTTTGTGTTAGGGAGCTACAATTAAGGGTTTCACTAAAGTTCAATATCACTTTCACAAGTTCCCAAGTATGTGCGTTTATGTGTGTGTGTGTGCGTGTGCGTGGGAGGGTTTATGGCGGCGGTCCCAGCGCTGAGGCAGGGAGAGTTGGATCCTTCCAGCATGGCTGCAAAAATGGCACACTACGTGTTGGAAAAAAATCCTCTTTTAGTTTCTGTTTTTCTAGCCATCGTTCCCAATGTCCGTCTCACATAACAGTCTACCCCACCCACTCAAAAGCTGTTCCTTCTAGCAGAGACACGCCACTAAAGCCTGGGATCACATCTGCAATATGGGGAAATATAATTCGTAATAACAACGCCTTAAGAGCAACACCGACTCCTTTTTGCTTTTGTGCCTTTTTGTTTTTCTTGGACGGGTGATTTTGTGTAAGAAGTTGTTTTAGACATTCAATACTGTAGCCTCTCCCACAGGTAGTAACGCGTGTTTGCACACCGCGCCCTCTTGTTCCTGAATGTATGAATGCACACTGATTCTGCTGTCTCGTGTCTGTCTCCTGTTAGCCAATGAAAGGCCCCTGATTGCTTTTAATTCCCTGTAGTTTATCTGCCTGCCCTATCTGCCTTTTTCTACAACCAATAAGAGGGAGAATTTCCCCCAGGCTGTCTTCTAACCACACACAGACTCACACACATCCTTATGTTCCACATTCCATCTGCCTGTGTCTATTGCTGCCTATTTGTGATCACTGATATTGTGCAGCATATGAAATACTGATTATGGATAGATGAGACCCTGCCATGTATAGAGACAGTATTGCTGAATAGTGCTTTGGAGAGGTTTTATTGTACCCCATAGGATTTGTTTGTTTTTTAAGGGTTGGTATTTAATAAATTTGAAGTTATTTTTGGTCCACACATAAATGAATTCACATTTGGGTAAATTAGCAGAAGCTTTTATCCAAAGTGACTTAGTGTGGATAGAGGTATAAGTATTAAGGAGCAGGTACAGTAGGGGTTAGACATCTTGATCGAACCCAGCACCTGTCGGCTGGGAGTCAAACACCCATAAAATCTGCATTCATGAATCGGTAAATATTACAGTTGTTGAATCCGAACTCTTACTACTGGGGTTTCTGACATAATAACACCCTCCGGCTGCCATGTTGGCATGCACACAGGAAAACGCTTGATTAACTTTCACTCATGTTGATGGAGAGTAGAGATCCAGAGAGGGGAAATGGGGAGATCTGTGCTACGAAATCTGATTTTGCTGCTCCCTTAACTCCTATTGAGTGTAATTGAATCTGGCCCAGTGGTGCACCACCCTGATGCTCTGCCTGTCTCACCATCTAGCGAGGGCTCTTTATTGCTGTTCTTTTGAGAGCACAAACCAGAGCTTAATGATTGTAAATGTCAAATTGATTAGAGTGGTTTGTTAATTCTCGTCGCATGCCTGCTTCCTCTTTGCATGTTGTCAACGATTTGCATTGATTGTCATTAAACGGTGCTCTGTTTCCACAGCAACTGATGCGCTCCTCTGTGTTCCACATGTTCATCTTGAGCATGGTCGCCGTTGACGTCATCGTTGCCGCTAGCAACTATTACAAAGGCGAGAACCATCGCAGGCACTACGATGAGTTCTACCTGGCGGAGGTGAGGTGGTGTTTTTTATTTCCTGCTCTTCAAACCCCCACGTTGAACCACCTTTCAACACATATGAGTATATGTGTGAAAGCCATTCATTATTTATCTTGTACTAACTCCACACTGGTCTTATTATTACATAAGGTCTTATTATTTCTTAATGTTTTATATATATATATATATATATCATTGCTTATACTTTACATTACTGTACTGTATCCACTATTTATACTCCTTGGTACTTAACTGTTTATACTGTTCATACCTTTCAACTCATATTTATTAATTCTATTCTGTATATACCTGCACTGTATGTTGTTCATACAGTACCTGCACTAACACACTACTTTGCATCTGGCTTATTGCAATGACAATACATTTGAATCTAATCGAATATATAGGATTAGATAAGTATGCAGGGAGAAACACCCTTGACACCCCCCCTATCCATATGGTACAGCCATCCATCCGGCAGGTGGTTCCCAATGGCAATGAAGGAACAATAGGAATTATTGGCTTTCACATTAAACAGAGGAACTTTCCCTCTCTAGCACCAGAGAGGCTAGGCAAAACCAAACACATGTGACTCACTAACTGACCGTATACTGTAGGTGTTGCCAAAATCAAACTAAACTGGAGAGCGCTTGCCTGTCGCTTCAACCTGCCCTGTGCCGTGGTGTGTCTCCCAGGTTGCCTTCACTGTGTTGTTTGACCTGGAAGCTCTCCTTAAGATCTGGTGCCTGGGCTTTACGGGCTACATCAGCTCCTCACTGCACAAGTTTGAGTCTCTACTGGTGGTGGGAACCACGCTACACATCTACCCTGTCCTCTACCACTCACAGTTCACCTACTTCCAGGTATAGCACACACACACACACACACACACACACACACACACACATACACACACACACACACACACAGACAAAAATACACGTCTCAAAACCGATATTAGAGAAAAGTTGAATCTCAAGTGTGAATCATTCACACTTGAGATTATTTTGAGTGAAGAACAGGTGCTGTGAATCATTAGGGACATTTCTTTGTGCTGACTCATGTGACGGTGAATTAATGGTCACAAATCAATCACAACGGCCGCCTGTGATTCAAAGTTTCTCTTCTTTAATTTCCATCACTTAAATCCACTTCTGCACGGAATGCCACATTCACAAATGACTTTCATTTTGTCATTAAACTGTAGCCTCTTTAAGACATGACTCAAGGAGGGTTTTGTTTGTTCTCTGCCTCCATAGCAGGTTTTTATTTTAGAACATTTAGCCATTGAATCCAGTCCTCAGCTCTTCTGTTAGTCTCTCCATTAGTCTTTCTGAGGGAGGCAGAAAGCACCTGCTGCTCTGTGGCCCTAATCATTCTCTAAGTGTGGGTAATAATAAGTAATGCCTTCTGTCTCAGTGTGTCTGCGTGGGACTTTGTATGTTGTGGCCCCTGGCCATAGAAAGGGTGTTGTGTCTCCAAAGCTGTCAAACTAAGATACCAGGGGCATGTAGGTCGTGTGTGCGCGTGTGCTCTATTAATGTAATAGTTTGAGTGCATGCATATCTGGCTGACAGCTGTTGAGAGAGGCAGGCGGGATCAGGCCAGCTCGTGTTGACAAGGATCATTAGAGGCTGGTACTTGTTTAGCTTCGCAGTCGTCATCCTCGTCTGGCTCTCAACAGTGCTTATTATGGGCCGTAACACGCTGCAGACGCCAAGGTCACAGGGTCACGGCCAT
Organism: Percopsis transmontana; assembly: GCA_025447815.1. Lineage (NCBI taxonomy): Eukaryota > Metazoa > Chordata > Actinopteri > Percopsiformes > Percopsidae > Percopsis > Percopsis transmontana. The sequence continues at coordinate 4,036 of JAOEHI010003320.1, forward strand.
ATGCTTTAAGCTGTCTGGCGTTCATGTTGCGTGATAATGCTACTACTCCCCCTCAGCAGTCAACACAGGTTGTTGATCAAAGGCCGGAGGAAATGCTGAGGGATGATTTTGTGAAGGTTTAATTAGGCTTTTATAAGCAACAATGGAATATAAAGCGGGGCCATTTTACTGATGATGCAGTGCTGTCGTTAATGTTTTTTGTTGGTTTATTAGGCTCTACCTGGACAGCATGAAATGGGATGCTGTTTATTCATTTAGATTGTGTGAAATGCGGTGGTTTTCTGGTCACATGTGGCTTTTATTTACCCTCCAGGCTAGGTGTTTGAAAAAAAAAAGTACAAAACGAACGAATTATGAAGGAATAACAACATCGTTGTTCGCTTTTATTTCTTCAGCATGCTAGCCTCTCACAGTGAACCTCACAGCCTCAGAGCTAGCCTCTGTTGTGAAATGGATGGTCCTCACAGTCTTTGAGTATCGAATGATAGGGGCTTCCTCTCCCATCAGTCATCATTTTGTGTTTATTACCGGGATCTTTTCATGTAGCTTCTCCACCCCATGTTAGTCTCTTTTATCGGGGTGTTATTTTGGGGGAACTGGCCCCAGCTATTAATTTGGCCAAGTGGGAGTCTGAAGGTAAATCTTGCGCCAGAGGCATTGAGGTATAGATTGCTAGATCAATAGCCACGCGCTGCCTCCCTGATCAACACCTGACCAAGAAGATGCATTGCCTTTGGGGTCGCGTTGTCACCATGCAATTTGGGGGCAGAGCAATGGGACCACTGACAAAGCATCATTCTGCTTTCAAATCAATACGTAATCAGTGTCCCAAACTGCTATGTTTGCTTTCGGATCTCAGATTTATATTGTGAATTAGCTTTTACTTTACACAGAATCTAGCAGAATCTAACATCAATCCCATCTGTGTATTCATGATTTGTGCGCACACACAGTTGACTGTATAAAATGCGATATTAAAGACAGTACAGTGTTTAGTTGTTTTGCTAGAGCTCCCCTACGCTGTGTGCCCAGGTTCTGCGCGTGGTGCGGCTGATCAAGATCTCTCCGGCGCTGGAGGACTTTGTCTACAAGATCTTCGGGCCCGGAAAGAAGCTGGGCAGCCTGGTGGTGTTCACGGCCAGCCTCCTCATCGTCATGTCCGCCATCAGCCTGCAGATGTTCTGCTTCGTGGAGGAGCTCGACCGCTTCACCACCTTCCCCAGGGTAGGACCCCCCCCCCCCGAATCATTGTAGAACATCTGTCCCTGGAACAACACTTTCACCTGCCAATCACATCATGCATACATACAGTATATGTTGTTATTTGGAAATGGATGTTTTGTTGATATTACTAAGAATCAGCTCCTTCTTGCTTTTTAAACACAAAAAAACAACCCTAAATGTTTTAAATGTAAGCAAAGAATGGCACGAAAAAGCCAGAATGATTATGAGCAGTCTAACCCCCCCTCAGAGGAGCCAGGGAGGCCAGATGCAGCAGTGGGGTGCTTAATGCGCGGACAGATGTCGAGCTCTCCGTCATCTTCTTTGATTCCGACGTGTTTATGAGGCTCTCTGTCTCTCACTAGCAGCGTCTTGATAGCCGCCTGTTTTCCTCTCCCTCCCATCATCCCACTGATCCCGGGCGTGCCGGGACAGATGTCACCTGCATGTTATGTTACTCAGCCTCTCTCTCCCCCCCTTTTTTATATCTCTCTCTAAATTGCATTCTGTCCACAACAAGTACACAAACTCCCATGCACACTCACACACACACACACACACACACACACACAAATGTCAGAGATAATGATGCTTTGGCCTTCTCCCGAGTGGGCGGACCTGTTTTCCTGGTTTATCTTTACCTGCGGTGAATGGCCCGGGGGCATAGTGGGAGCAGAGAGGAGGGCTTTGAGGCAGGCAGTCTAAAGACCCTCACCTTCATCTGACCTTCACCGAGGGGAGATGAGGGAACACTGCGTGGAGAATCAAAAAGAATAAGGCTGTCCAACAACGAAAAATAATATTTAGTCTATCAAAATATCTGGCGGAAATTACGATGAAGAAATAAACTAGATTACTATTAGGTCATTATGCGCTTTTAATCAAAGTGACAATAAGTTACTTACAATGAGTACGGCTATTACAAGGAGGTAGAGGCGATGCATCTTCGTCAAGGATGCTTACAGGTAGGCCAACTCCAGGGCTTGAACCCATGACCTTCCGGCTGGGAGTTAAACACCCAGACCACTAGACCATCCTGCCCCACTATAGTAAATGAATTCATGGAATAATTAAATCCTGTTTAAATAAAACTTTGCCCACACGTTATGCAGGAGTTGAGAGCACACTGTGTGACCCTCTCTCTCCTCTCTCCTCCCCCTCCTTTGCCCTTGGCTTTCCCCCCTCCAGGCGTTCATGTCCATGTTCCAGATCTTGACCCAGGAGGGCTGGGTGGATGTGATGGACCAGACCCTGGTAGCTGTGGGCCATATGTGGGCCCCAGTAGTTGCCATCTACTTCATCCTCTACCATCTGTTTGCCACCCTGGTGAGGCACTGTCCACACTGTCCCAGTCACCTAATGTACATGTTTGGGTTTTATAAGGGAGTGTATGTATCATATGAGGACAAGAAAACACAAGAGATGTTAAACGGGTAGTGTGTAAGATCTGGTATCATTACGCAATATTATAATTATTTTAAAGTTGTACTGTCTTGGGTATTTCCATATGTAGTGGATGAATGCCTTATACCTGAGCACAATTAGTCTTTTGTCTCCAATCCCTGTGAAATCCCTCAGTTAAGAGGAACTGCTTTCTTAGAAGGCGTATAAGAAAGATGAAAGAAGAACATGTACATTTGGGTATTGTATCCCATGTGTGTTTGAGCTCAGTACATATAGTATATGCCAGCTGTCTTCTCTCTAACGCCCACAACCTTGTCTAGAGTGTCCCCACTCTAGACAAGGTTGGTATCCATGGAAAATAATGATTGCACTGGCTTCAATGTTTCTATTCATCTTCCTCTGCTATTATTGTTTTCTGTGAAACTATTCATGTTTGGAACACGAGTGCTGATGGCATACAGGAATGGTCTTCAAGAGGGATCCAACCTCAAGGCCGTCCTTTCAGGCGGGCTCTCAAGAGTTTCATCTAATCACAGTGAATCAGAGTTGCAGGACCGAGGAGCGCTGACATTTCAGCGTTTGGGCCCTCCTGTTACAGAAGGTCCATCAAGACAGTCTATGGATGAGTCACAATTTACCCCGGATAGACAGGATGTCCTGTAGAATAGAACAAACAAACGTGATTACACAGCAGACTTCACTTTGTATAGCAAATATAAGGCATCTGGACATGAGGTAATTGCCTTGTCCCATAGTATTGTGCTGATGTTGGCGATGGCCAGACTGTACAGTCCCTCAGTATGTATCATAAACTGTATATGTGGTATGTTTACCTTGGAGTCTGTACAGTCACTCAGTATGTATCATATACTGTATATGTGGTATGTTTACCTTGCAGTCTGTACAGTCCCTCAGTATGTATCATAAACTGTATATGTGGTATGTTTACCTTGCAGTCTGTACAGTCACTCAGTATGTATCATATACTGTATATGTGGTATGTTTGCCTTGCAGATTCTCCTAAGTCTTTTTGTGGCTGTTATCCTGGACAACCTGGAGTTGGACGAAGATCTGAAGAAGCTCAAGCAGGTAGGAACCTTGCATGTACATGAATTATAACCGAGACACTATAATACCAATATGCAAGTTCATGCATGTTGCATGAAAACCTTTTATTGTTTTGGGCAGGGTATTTCCATAATGTATACATATACAATCTGTGATCTTATGTAGGCTTCCAGTCACCACTGAAATTCCAAAGCAGAACTACTTTCAGCAAAATTTTGAAACTATTCTGCAGTATTGATGCAAATCTGAGGAACATGATTGGACAAAGCACATAAATGCTCATTTACTCAGCCCATATTTCTGACTGAATAGCTCTACATTTGAATAGCTTTTCCTGATGTCAAAGTATCATTATATTGATTATTGATCAGCACGTAGTTATATCGAGAGTCAATGTATTGGTGTTCTGTGTTTCTATCCATTTACTTTTGTGTTTTTTCAGTTAGTGACCAGAAGGAAGTGACATATCACAGTCTCTGCTCTGCCAACCAGAGCAGTATGCAGTTGAAGCAGTGTACTTATGGAACTAGCAGCCGTTGTAGTTGGCTTGTTTCAAAAGGCATAGCCTATTCAAGCAGTGATGCAAATTAATCCAACTGTATCACAGTGAAAAGGATATAACTTAAAGCAGTAGTAAAAAGGAGAACTGATATCTGTATTTAAGATGAAAGGTAAGCGCAGCTTTTCCTCCTAGTTATTCGTTTGGTAGTGGAGACATGATGATAAAGCTGATGTCGATGGTGATATTGTCGTTGGAGTGGTGCTGCTAGTAAGATAAGCCAGCCCCGCAACTGACGTGAGCGGTGGACTTTTCTATTAAATGCCAAGACTGTGTTGTCACATTTGTGCATGTGCTTGCTCTCACTGTGCATCGCACACTTGAAAAATGTTTCCATCCGTCGCTTCTGCTATGAAAAATACACAGGGTATTGTTTACACTTTTCAACATACATTGGTAATCATTGGGAAGTTTTGACAGTTATTGATAATAATGTCGTCGATGCCAAGCCTAATAGCTATACTTCAATACTATATTCCATGGGCAGAGGTTGTGACACAGCTTCCTTTCACTTTGTATTGGCACACTGACCTTTTGACTGTTTGACTTTTTTCCGTCTGACCTTTAGAGACTGTGACCCATCCTCAGCCATCCAACTTTGGGAAACATTAATGAGTTTGGTATTGACAATTGGTCCGTTCCTTACAGTATACAAATACAGAGAACGCTTATTCAACCAGAAAGAGTCGAGGGAAACAAGCTACAAATAACTTTAGAGTTTTTCTAGGTATGTCTGTAGGTATTTTTAAACCCCCCATTTTGGGAAGGGTATTTCCTATATGTTGTGTGTAGAGACTACTGTAAATGTTTTAGCAGCATTCTTTTTAGCCCCAAATCTCTTGGTTGCGAGGAACCACACAAAAGTCGTACCACCATTGTATTTGGGCACAGGTCACACATACATACTTACATGCAGACACCAAAGCAGTGTCAATATGTTAGCATAAATTACACACAATTACACTAGTACAACAAGTTATTAGCATAACAATTAGTATGGGACAAATTCAAATTTGCAGTTAAATATTTTTACATAATGATTTTATATGTGAGAGACAAGAGAATTCAGGAAGAAAGGACAAAGAAATACACAAAACTAGCTTTCTGTCGTGATCTGAAGGTCTTTTTTGTTGTTAAACAAGAACTCCCGCTCAGTCCTTAGCTCTATGTTTGATTTAAACCCAGACATTTCTTACAGCTCTCCACGGGGAGGTGACAGGGTTGAAGCCTATACCCACATGTGGGCAGGGCTCTTTATTTTTGAGTGATTTCTTCATTCTCACCTTCGCAGGGATCTTCTCCGCAAGGATGAGTCATCAGACAATTAGCGTTAAAAAGCAAGAGTGCGCTGTTTGGAAAAAGCTGCCACACAAACATGTACACCCACACACACACGCACACACACCGCACATACAAAGTCACTGTTCAACAAGTAAACTTTAATAAGCTATCGTATTCATCAAATGCAAATGAAGTGCATTCGCAGACATATTTCCAGGGGAATTGCCTTCAAAATGTAGTTTCAGAAGGTGTCAGGCTTTAAATATCTCTTTGGACAGCTGTAGCCATACAGATCTAGAACATGTAACCCTATGGCAAAAAGTCAGTTACAAATACACATTCACACCAATATAATACAAATGCTAAATCCCACATAGAGATGACATGCTTAATTCACACAACACATATATAGTACCCTGCTTGCACCAAAACACGCACACAAATAGCACACACATATGCTGACATGTGACAGGCTCAGCTCGCCTGGGCGGGTTCTTTCCTAACTTCGCTTGAGGTAATTAGGTGCAGCGACTGTAAAATTGATTCAATCACAGATGCAGAGGCTGTCTATAAATAGACCAACGCTGTAGATGGTGATCGCCTTTGCGGAAGAGGGGGATTCTACAAACTTCTGGCAACAAACCAATCCCAACTGTGTATTCTGTTCATTTTGATTATTCTTTGTTTTTTTGGCCTGAGAAATTACTTAATTTGATGGCCAACCTCATTTCAAAGACGATAAAAATGACTGCCGTTTACAGCACATTCCACCATGAGTATTCAATCGCCTGCTTGTAAACTGCTGCTTCTACGCATGTACTGTATGGCAGAAATGACGGTTATTATGGGAACCGAACACATATCAATCATTATTTTTTGTAGAAGATTGACGCACACACACACGCATGCTATCTTCGCTAGGACATTTTTAATCCTTTCCTTTTCACAGTCTGCCGAGCCCACAGACAATTGCTGTGCTCTCAAATTAATTGGAAATAATGGAACAACAAATTGAAGGTGAATAATGTATTAAAAATGTGTGCTCATGCAAATCATAGAATTTTGTCTCAAGATATTATGTCAGCTATGATCCATAGGGACTGTATTTTGTGAAGTGAAACGGGTGATGTTGCCAGCACAGAAAATGTTGGTATAGAAAATATTGGCATAGAAAAATAATAACTAACAGATTATTGATTATTTGGTGACAGCACAAAGAAAATCATTGCTCTGTGTGTGTGTGTGTGTGTGTGTGTGTGTGTGTGTGTGTGTGTGTGTGTGTGTGTGTGTGTGTGTGTGTG
>JAOEHI010003322.1:0-10868 GCA_025447815.1 Percopsis transmontana
TCTCTCTCTCTCTCTCTCTCTCTCTCTCTCTCTCTCTCTCTCTCTCTCTCTCTCTCTCTCTCCCTCCCTCCCTCCCTGTCTCTTTCTAATTCTGTGAGACTAACGGTACTAGGCTGTAGTGAACCGGCATGGTACCGCCTGGTTCCGTGATGAGCAAATCCAGCTACTATATAGGTCAGCATCTCCTCACAGCCTTCTTACGAGCCTTCCCGGGCCTTCATCTCTGCTCTTAACAGTCCGTCGGTCCCCTCCAAGGCAGACCTGCTCCGCAACCACAGCGGCTTACAGCTCACCAGCAGTGTCAGCGCACCGCTGAAAGCTTTCCTCTTTGTTACTCTTTCAATGACTTTATTTGTCTTACTCCCCGCATGCTTCGAGGCTGTCACGTCCATATGCTGCAGTATAAAGGAGCAGGGATGCTTCCCTGTTCCGCGGCCCTTGCAACCTGTTCGGTTCATCCATTAGCGAGATGGCTTAGTGCTCTGTTAGCACCAGTGGCGGCACTCTGTGGTTGGCTGTGCGGTGGCCAGGCAGCTATAGTTAGGCCGTGTGTGACCCCATAGGCCTGTGGTCTCATCACCTTGTTCCAACAGCAAGAGGTTTGGACGACGCGTTCCCCGCTGATCCTGGTTTCCTTGTCGCCCATCCCCACCCCCCCGCCAGGCTAAAGCTGTCCCGGACAAATGGTCCTGTGGTGACCACAGCACGGATGTAGGACTGCAAAATATAAACCTCTTGACAAGTAATTTATCCTGTTTTTTAAATTGATCATTAGGAGAGACGTTATTTGTGTAAGAGCTTGTTATGTTCTCAGTCAAGTGTAGTTTTTTCTCTCATACTATTTTATCTCAATTCGAGTCCTCACGCGGATGTTTGGTAAAATGTAATTGTTCACGGACTGGAACTGGGTATGTGTTTTTATTAATTTCATATTTAGTTTCTTAAAAACATACGTCTAATGTGCCTACAAAGCACAAACTGAAACTGCATTGGAAACGATTCTTTGCTTCCTAGAAAATAAATATGTTGTTTTTCTGTCATTCATTTTAACAAGAGTATAACACTTGATATGGTTTTCTCTGCGAAGTGACTATCTATAATGGTTCAGTGGCTGGCCTTTGTTTACTTTATTGCACTAGTTTATACACATTGATAATGTTGATACAACAGCAGTTCACTATCTCCTGATCTTTCTGTGGTCTGTGGTTGCTATGCTACTTTTCCTCTGGCTTAGTCCCAAAAGTGCACCTCTCTCGATGCCGCTGTTTGTGTGCATGCTGGCGGGTGTGCTTGTGCGCCTCTCCTGATGCTTTTTGCCGTACGCGTGGAAGACGAAGAGAAAGCACATGTGGATATTTTGACGTGTTGTAGCATGTGTCAGTAAGTTGCGCTTGCTTCTCTGCTCGCCGCTGTCTCCAGGTTCCATTTCAAGTAATATTGCTCAATTCAAACCAGCCCCCTCCATCAGCCTTGGGACCCCAACAGCTGGCAAAAATAAACATAATGAGTTTTTCAGCATCGTAGTGGCGCTCCAAGCCCCCTTTGAGTTATTGAGATGTGGAGCGGTGGAGCGTAACAAAAGCCCCCTCCACTCTGGGGAGCGCGCACCAGGAAGCCCTCCCAGACCCGCGACCAGCCGGGGACGGGAAGATGAAGAAGGATTAGATAGTGATGTCATAAATCCAGCCGCTCTTGAGGAAGTGTGTCAGCACTGGAAATCTTTCCAAAGATTCCGCAGGATGGAATGGATTTGTTTCAGAACAGTTGGAGGAGGAAATCCTTCATTTTAGAAGTAGGGGAAGGATACCTAATAATGATTTAGCCTCTCTTAAGGCATCCACGCTACTAGAAAGCGTGTGTCTGCATCTGGCGAGTGGAGGTGCCTTAACTCCTGAGCTTAAACATTGCTTTGACTCTCTTTGACTATAAAAGCTTATGTTGTGTCGTTAATCCTCTATGAGAAGGGAGTGGCATGTTTTACTTCATAACACCTTGTCTTTAATTAGACTGTGGAATCCTTAGTGAGACCACCTGTGGAGTCAGTGGGACATAAATACATGCACCGCTACCAGACTGAACACTGTCCGCACAGTCCATTAGTCCCGCCAGTGGATGACTCTGTATAACTCTGACTGATTTAGGTTCAGCTACCTCCATCCAACCAGAAAGCACCTTACTGATCATTTCGCTATACAGAATGTTACCACAGTGTGTGTGTGTGTGCGTGCGTGTGTGTTTGTGTGTGTGTGTGTGTGTTTTTCCTTCTCATCTCAAAATCTAATGTAAAAGCCAGCTGTTCTCTATTGACCCGAGCTCAAGATCCCCATTTAAGAGACAGGGAAGTAGATTTGGCATGTTACCGCGGAGACAGCAGTCTCTCGCAGGCCAGATGACTTCCTCGGGTGTACGGTCAGGCACATCGAGATGTTGGCTGGCATTTCTTCCTATTAAACGCGTACCATTTGCTCTGTTAGGGTAGAATGTATATTACAATGTAATTAATTGTATTATGACTTAGATTAACAACAAGAAAAGCAAAAACGAATCCTTACTTAGTAGAAGAGTAAGAATGGCTGAATAATTTTGCCACTAAAACCCCAGCTACACTTGTCTTTATATCTCACTCCCCTATCTCTGACGTTAAATCCCACAATTCCTTGGGGCGTCATCAGTGATGGCCACCCTGAAGATAAGACATTGTGAAGTGTGTGTTTGTGTGTGCGTGTATGTCTGTGTGAGCACCTGTAATGAGCAGCACATGTGTATATCAGACCCCAGGCTAATGAAGCTCACTCCATTATTTATTTCCCGTAGCTGGTCGCTCAGCCAGCCGATGCACCTGTGTACACACACACACACACACACACACACACACACACACACACACACACACACACACACACACACAAACACACACACACACACACACGCACACGCACACCATCTGTCTGTAATGACCACTCTCTTGCGTCCTGCATAGCACCGCAGTCCCTGGAGTGGTCATTAGAATGGAGAAACAGCGATTGACTGGGGGGGGGGGGGACTTGGAACAAGGGTCGTTGGTTGTGCATTGGGGTCAGAGGGGATAGGGCGTACCCCAGCAACACACCCAGGTGAGGCAGTAGCATTGACTAATGCAGAGGATTAGGACTTCTATCTCCGCTGTCCGGGTGGCTCGAACAGTCTGCCTGTCTGCCTTCCATGGTCCTCAATAAACGCTGGATGGAATGCCCTTCACCCTTCGCTAACTATTATTCCCTCTCTCACACTATTTGTAGTCACTGCCGGCTCACAGCAGGGGATCTGCTCCCAGTATAGCCATAACACTTAACTTTCTGGCCTTGTGGCCCAGCCCAAATCCCAACAACCGGCTCCTGCTAATCCCAACCAGTAGTGGACTGAATTAGCAGACAGAGCAGGGGGTGGAACAGAAAGACAAGCAGGCATCTGGGATGCGGCTCCCATTTTAATGGCTGGAGAGGGGGTATGTATTCATAACTTGTCTGGGAGTCCCTGTAGAGTGATAATGAGTGAGTAACCTTCCCCTAACTCCTTCTGGTTCCCTAAAGCTAGCTGTAGAAGGCAAGAATGAAAAAAAAACAGTAGAACCATTTGCATTTCACCGAAACACAAGAGTTGAAATTCACATTTCAATGGCTAACAGTGAGCCTTGGCTATTGTTTGAGGCACTGTGTGTGTGTGTGTGTGCATATATGTGCGTTGTGCGGAAGTGACATAAAATTGTGACATGGGTATTAATAGACAAAACTGTTAGTCACCGGGCCGAGGAGGCCCAGAGGGAGAATCGAGATTCAATATTTAATGTCTGTTTATATGTGTGTGTGTCTTCACAGGGAGCTGAATGGAAATAATCTCACACGTGTCACCAAGACAGACTTCGCCGGACTCAAGTACCTCAGAGTTCTGTAAGTAACCAGCCATTAGCCGCACGCATCCGTAACCTCAGTGTTGGCTCCTGGTACTGATCGACTGACTGACTGACTGGTAGCCTTGGACATGTACATCAGCTGGTTGTAAGGGGTCTGCAGATTGCAGGGATGCCCAAAAGAAGAGCTAAGCAGCTGGCAAAATATAGTTCTGTTTCAGATTGTTCTGTCATAGTCAGCCTGGTACTGTGGAGAAGTGACCTGTATCCCTGAGTGTTCCAAAATATTTGTATATCTCTGAACATTTTGAATTCCTGTGAAATTAAAGCGTTGAATTCAAATAAAGCATTCCCATGTACTTATAAGTTGACCTACGAGAACTTATAAGCCTGACAAAAATGCTCAAATTAGCATATACACATTGACGTGGAGGGTTTATCAGCAAGAGAGCTCCTCCATTAATCTACAGAGTGACTATAGTGACATAATGGACTTAACTCACAAACCATTGTGTCTGCTGAAGTAGCTGTTATCCCTTCTTACCCACACGCGCACAATGTGCACACGCACACAAGCCCTGTTCCCACACACGGACAAGTAGTGCGCACACAAGCATGGCTCCTAAATAAGCCCTCAACACAGTTAACACATGGAAGTGAAGTCATTGAGTCACTCCACAGTGGAATTAAACAGCACTTGTGACTCTGGGTAATCGTGTTTAAGTGGTTGTAAAAGTGCACACATATATATGTGTGTGTGTGTGTGTGTGTGTGTGTGTTTAGTTTAGCAGCTGTATGGGGGAAGCTGTGCAGACTTGTACAGGTTTTAAATTTAACACAAGCTCCACCAGAAAAAAAACCTTTACTACCCGGCTATTTTAGGGCGTTATCGTAAGCCACTATACCCCCCTCCTCGTCCTCTCCTCCTTTCCCCGACTTCAGCCCCCATTTCCTCCCCCTCTTCTCCCTACTCCTCCGCATACCTCCTCTGTGTGTCCACCGCCTCCCCCCCCCACGTGGAGGTTAAATGCCTCCATGTCGCCGGCTTGTCACCGGCAAGTAAGGAGGAAACAAACCCTCGCGGGGTTACAGGAGACGCAGCCTCCTTGGCTGTTAACCTTCTGATTCCCTCCTGCTGACACTGCACGACCCTTAGCCAAGAAAACACACACATACACACACACACACACACACACACATACACGCATACTCCATCTCTGCTCAACAGTGATACATGTGTTTAGTGTGAGTACAGTGAACTCTGTGTGTGTGTGTGTGTGTGTGTGTGTGTGCGCGCTTAGGGGAGGATATGATCTCCCACAGGTCAACAGCATAAAGCCTAACAGTGGGTTGACCTCTGATCCTATTGGCTCCTGGGTGTCCCATAGACGGGGCGAAGCGGGAACAGAGGGGTATTCTTACAGTCAGCTACCAGCCACCCTGTCAGTCTAAAACCAACCTCCACCCCCACCCTCCCTGCCCCCCTGGTGTGTGTGTGTGTGTGTGTACGTTGAGGGACAATCAGAAAGAAACGTGTCTCGATAGGACCCAGAAGAAATAGGAAAGTGTCCTGACTCCAGGGCCGTCTTTTAAAAGTTTCCTCTCCGAAGAGCTCTCCTCTCATTTCCTTCTCCATCTAAATTCATGAGACACAGATGGAGGTGAATTGCACTTTTTTCTCTCTCTGTTTATGGAGTGTGAACAGTGATTAGCATTTATATTCGATGTGGAAGAAGCCCGGACTGCTGAGTCGTAGCCGGGCGAGGCCTCACAGGAGACACGAGAGCTTTCCTCCAACACAGAACAGTTGTATACGTAATGAAGGAAGGCCCTTGTAGCGTCCTGTGCTGCTGGGTGCAGCTTCTCTCTGCTTCCCGACCCTGTGTTATTGTAACACTTCCAAAAAACGATCTCAAAAGTCTTTTTTTTCTGCACGTTAGCTTTGGCAGTGCGGGTGAGGAAAAGAAGTGAGTGTGTCAGCGTATTTTTGTGTTTGTTTGTTTGGTTGTGTGTTGCTAAAGTAATGGACTCGAGTTAAAAGCCCGCGGCGGTGATGCTAGCCAACTGCACTAGTTAGCATCCACAAATGCACATGCGTTTCCTTTGGTACTGCCAGCTGTAAAGCCTTCGTAAGGGCTCACCTTATACCATCCCCCCTCACACTCTCTGACCCTGCGGCTGCCTTTTCGACATAGGCTGACTCCTCCCTCCTTACACACCCAGCAGACCACACCAGAGACCGGAGCCGTGCGCTTTCTGAAGCCACCTTGGAAAACTCTGTCCTGGCTGACACTCACGGATTTCTTTGCCAAGATTCCACATGGTACCCCTAGACCCACACCACTGCCCTGTGTGTGTGTGTGTGTGTGTGTGTGTGTGTGTGTGTGAGGTGTTGAAACTAGTGCAGCTCCCTTGAATATACATGCCAGAAAGAGTCTTGCCGCTCGAACACACACAGTTTCTACATTTTGTTACAAGCAGAGGCAACCATCCACAGGCCCATAAAAAGTCTGTATCGCATGATTTTTAAATCTCTCTCTCTCTCTCTCTCTGTGCAGGCAGCTTATGGAGAACCAGATTACAGCAGTCGAGCGCGGTGCCTTTGATGACATGAAAGAGCTGGAGAGACTGTGAGTAGTAGTTCGCTAGGTGGAATAGTTGAACAGAAACAACAAGTATTACAGTAGTTCTTTGATCCCCAATGAGTAAGACAACAGTCAAACAAAGACTAAATGAGCAACAGAAGAGGAATGGCCCGGGAATACTTTCCTGTCTTGTCACTGTGGTCCGTTGGTACTCAGAGGGTATTGCGTGTGGGGCGGGGAGCATTTATTTGATTGGCTCTGTTTGCAAAGAATGCCATCAGAGGGATGTGTGGGTTTTAACAGTTTAAGAGGTGCCCGCCACAGACCCTGACTCATCTGGACAGCACCAGGACACCCTGACAGCTTGTAAACAGGCTGGGAAAACACACAGACAAACACACATAACCGCACTTCACTCATCTCATTAGCAAATCAATAGCGCTAGCTGCATGAAGAAAAACACGCGCACAGTAGATGACTTTATGGACCCACGCAGGCTCGCGCACATAGCGGTTCACCTAATAAAAGGCTTTCCCCCGTGATCTGGAACCCACAGTAACAATTTACATTTGCGTGATCCCCCCCGCTCTATACTCCACTGATCCAAAACGTTGGCTAGACAGCTCCGTGTGCCAGACCGACGTGAAAATGATGCGGCTCATTTCTCAGATGTATAAAATTCACCAACCCACCAGGTACAGTTCAATGTGAGCCGCGCAGCTAAAGACCATTAATGCCTATTACAGCTTTAAATCTCTACATCGGCTAGCTAAGCTTCCTTCCCTGTATATACAGTGTATGGCACAGGGCCCAACATCTGTCTAAATGCGTCTGAAGGCACGGCAGCAGCCCGCCTTTTAGGTCTGTGGCCCCTCTCTGCCACAGCCACAGCTATTCACTCCTGTGTGCCTCCAATGGACCATTCAGAGAGGAGAGAGCTGTGGTTTCCAACAGATTAGCAACAGTCTGTTCCTCATTGGCTTAATTGATGTATTTGCATAAAGCCTGCCATTCCTTGGACGTTAGCTGTTTGACATGAGTAACTACTGCTAACTACCAAGCCCCGCAATGCTGCTTTAGGTCTAAGCAGATTCGTCCATCTCTATTAATTGTATTTGCAAACACATTGTTTTGATAGTTTACCACTGATGCAATCTGTTCGTGTTCAGATATCGGATGAACCTAATTTACTTGTTTGGTTGGGAATGCTGCTGTTTCCTTGTTCTGCTTTCCATCTGGGAAAGTCAGCATGAGCACTAAATTCCACTCTCAGAGCAGTAATTCATATGCGCAGAGATAATTTACTGCACTGTCTCTGACTAGCACTTTAATTTCCCTGAACTTTCGGTTGAATATTTATGTGACATTCAGAGCAGAACTGAAATTCAATAGCCTGTGGCTAAGCCGATTCTTCAGCAGCTAGCAGAAATTATTCACGCCCACACGCGCACAAACCCACGCGCACACACTTCTACAACACACGTGCGCTCGCTGATTGTTCTGTCTGTTTTCTCCACTGCAGGCGTCTGAACCGTAATCAACTGCAGCAGCTACCTGAGTTGCTGTTTCAGAAGAATCCTGGCCTGTCCCGACTGTAAGTACATAGTTCTGCTTTCGTACCTGCACACAAACAAACACCATCTGTCTTTGTGACATGTTTCTTCATTACACAAACACCAGAGGTGTGTGGCCAGGAGAATTGTGCCACTGGATATCTTACAAATCTGCTCTGGTGCCTCTGTTTACTTTGCTTAAATCATGTACAAAATACAATTAATACAAATTATGCTTGCTGGGATTGCCCTAGATCTCATTAATGGTCCGTCAGGTATGTATGTGTGTTTCTTGTGGTTCTCAGTGTGTGTGTTTTGCTGATGCGTAGGCTTCCACGAGTCCTCGGCAGGACATGGGGTCTCATCGACCAAGTCGTCCTACTGTTCGTGCCACTCTGTCTGTTTGTGTGTGAATGTGCTGGTGACCGGAAGAGTAAATGTGAACTAGGGGAGATATTAGGCTTTGAGCTGTGTTCCAGGTGAGAGGATGTCTGTGTGGCTTAATGAGGACATTTTATGTCACCGGAGAGGTCCCCAAAGTGCAGCCAGCGAGAGAAACCATACACCCCCCGCCCATCCTGTAAATGCAATGTGTCATCACGTTCTTCACTGAGTTTCCACTTGTTAAAACCAACCCCATACTGTTACACACCCACACAAAGTCTCACACACATGCACCTCATGCAGTGTGGTCATCCCACAGTGATGCTAAATTTTTATTCCCATCTGCAACAAAGGACGATCACTGGGGATATTCGGCGTCTCTGTCGCCGGCCGATCATTCCAGCACTGATTATTTCAGTTCGGATTACCTGGAACATCTGGGAATAATGAAACAGTGGGACACGGAAAAATCGTTTCCTTTCCTGCGATTCATGTAGATAGTCCTACTCTATCGTCGACTTCCCACCCGTTTACCTCGTCTTTGATCTTAAAGGCTTTCTTAAATCTTAAATCTGTCGTCCACAGCTCACAGCCAACCAAGATGGGGGCAAGGCTGGCCTGCATGTGGACTGTTCGAGGCTGGCTGAGCGATTCTGACTGTCTGTCTCGCTGTTGTAGACACAGAGCATACCCAGGTCCTTCCAGACTAAGGGATGGCCTTGAACAACAGGGATTTATCCAGCTGGAACTGCGGGTTGTGCCCGCAGCCAGAGGATTGTGCTAACACAGTTTGCCTGTTTCATCCAATCTAGCTCCAGACTCGTTATACTAATGCTAGCACTGGATAGTCCAGCACATACTGGAGAATTCAACTTCGTTCAAACACTGCTTGATCAATTCACTATGTGTCTCATTTGTTCTTTGTCCTTGGCTGGGTGATAAAGAACCATAATGGGTGTTGTAACATATATTTCGGACGTAGGCCTATGCGGCGTACTAAGCTGTAAAACAAAAGTTCAGTGTAACACTAAAAAGTAAATAAATAGATTTTTTTTTTCTTTTCCACAGTAGATTTAGGGTATCTAGATTATCGGAGACATGTTATGAGTCTTATAAGAGCACTTGTTAAAGCCCAGGTCTAATAGCACAGAGTCGGTAGAAGACAGCTTTTCCTGATGTTTCTTTTTTCCTGTGCTCTGTGTCTGGGCCGCAGCACAGGGCCTGGTTCAAAACTGCCGTGGTTAGGTTACAGAGCCGTCTCGCTCCCACCAGCAGCTTTTAATGGACTTTAAAGGTTCCCTGCTCCCAAAGGAAAACTCTGCTATTCCCTAAGTGTGTATGTGAACGAAGGTACGAAGTGTGTGTGTGTGTGGGTCTGGATACGCACGGGAGACGGGATGTGTGTGTGCATACAGTATGTGTTTATGTGTCTTGTGTGTGTGCGTTTGTCTTTGCACTTGCTCACAGGGCCTTGTTACGGTCTGTCTTTAACAGGCATAACAAGAGAGGTTAATGGGAAAGTCCGCTGCCCTCAGGTGGAGCGCTAACCCAGATGGTTTGTCGTCTCTTGCAATGAGGATTAATTGGTCTCTCTCTCTCTCTCTCTCTCTCTCTTTCTCTCTCACTCTCTCACCAGTTCTTTTCCATCCTTCTGCGATAACTTTACCCGTAGAATAAGTCTTTGAGGAAGATAGAATAGCCAAGCCTGTGTCAGGTCAGATAGGACACAGGACACAGGGCTAGTGGGCGGTGTTATTCTTAAAGGCGGGGGATTGTTTTTTTTTTAGCATGAGCTAGCTGTGTTAATAAGAGGCTGTTAAATGAACATTGGACTGCTATGTGTTGTTGGGAGGTTTACACTCGTAAGTCCCACGCAGTCACTAAACCTGTGGGCTTATGAGGGCGTTTCTACTACAAAGGGAGGATGAAGCGTCAGAGCAGCTATTATGGCGGAGAACAGAAAGTTTAAGAAGTGGCCACCAGCGCGTCTCAATTACCGCAAGCTGCTTTTACCGTCAACAAATGCAATGTGGATCTTGCACCACCAGTCGTATGAAAAAGTCTTCAAGTAGCACGGTTTTTTCTTTCACATTGCGCTGCTCGCGCGGCACTCGTGTCTCCCAGCACTTTGGACAGCGAGCGACGTCCCACCTCTCTATCTATCAGCGGCGCTCGGCGGAGAGATAATTGCAGCTGATTAGAGTTGATCAGAGATTATTAGAGGTAGTTAGTCGCTTCAAGCTGGGCGGTGATGGATGACGGCGACAGGAAAGGCCCGGGAGCCCCCCGGAGCAGAGGAGCGAGGAACGTGGGTGAACAATAACAGTGAAAACAGAGTTTCATCCATCATGGTTAATGACCTGTTGACTTCTTACCAGTGCGCGGGGGGGGGGGGGGGGGGGCGGGGGGGGGGGGGGGGGGGGGGGGGGGCGGGGGGGGGGGGGGGGGGGGGGGGGGGGG
>JAOEHI010003323.1:0-10867 GCA_025447815.1 Percopsis transmontana
TTTTTATATTTTGCAGTGCAACGATGAGATAGGTGGCTGCCAGCGCACCGATAGGGTACGAGCAATGTAATTTTTCATCGCTTTATGGGCGCTTTTGTTTTTGTTTTTTTGGGGTGGGGGGGGGGGTTTGCCTTTATGTAACCAGGCAGCCTGAGCTTAGGAATCTTTTTCAAGGGAGATGTGGCTAAGCCAAGCAGCATCCAGACATACTATACATTAAAGTTACATGCAAAGAGCCTACAAATTGCATACAGTGTAGATTATATAAAACAAGAGCAGCTCCCTATGGAGCTTGCTAGTAATCCTCCTGTGATTGTTCTGAATGCTCGTAGAGAGATCCGTTCAGACAACCTTAAGTCCGTCTGCAGACAGTTCCAAGCAGAGGGAGCAGAATACTTAGAGGCCTTTTGTAGCCTAGTTCTGTCCGCACATTAAGGGAAAAGTACCCTGACCGCAAACTGGAACTTCCAAGATGAGGAGAGGGGAAGCACAGTACCATTGAAAGTCTACCAATGAATGCACCTGCACTTAGAAAGTTAGGGAAAATGCACTTTAGCATAATATTCCTGATGGTTAGTGATGGTCCAGAGCCTTACAGAGAAATTACACTAGCCTTATGTAGCATTTGCAGACATTGGAAGTGTTTATTTTTTCTGGAATTAACTATTGGAGCCGGAAGCCGCGCCACATCCCCCTGTCTCACCGTGGTTTATTCTATGTCTGTGCTTATTTCCAGTATGTGGACTGTGTCATTCTGGATGACGGAGGGTTCCTGGTGATGGCCAATCGGGATGATTATATTGATCAGGTGGGGTTGTTGCACTTGAGTGGCAATGACAGGGCCCACAGCCAGCGAACACTAACCAAAATCAGCTCATATTTTAACTTCCTCTAATCCTAAATGAAGCCAAGGAGCTTCCAAACTAACTCAAGGCCCATAGTCTAGTGGAAACACAACCACAAGCTTTTCCTCCAAACTCTAGCATGAACCTACTGGCTCTTCCTGACACATACAACAAATAAACAAGTCATTCCTGTCTAACCTCTACTTTGACCCTTGTTTCACTGCCACCAACAAATCCCCGCTCACACTGCACACATGTACAGAATATGCAACCCCCCCCCCCCCCTCCACACACACACACATACAGCGCCGTATCCGAAAAATCCAACAGTGGGCCCCTGCTGCAGTCTGAGTAAATGTTTTTTCATGCAGCGCTGCTCTTTCCTAATCAGGGCTGGGTGTGCGCAGGATAAATCAGTCGCCCTCTGAAGTCTGGCAGCAGCACTAAAACCCAGGGAACTGGGGCCTTGTTTGGAGAAGGCCGTGTGCTCTCAATCATATTTCCTACCGAAGCAGGCGGTTTCATGCTCTCCGTGTCTCTCGCGCTCCCTTTCCCCACCCACTCTCTCTCTTCCTCTTTTTCTTCCCGTCTGACCTCTCTCTCTCTCTCTCTTTCTCTCTCTCTCTCTCTCTCTCTCTCTTTCTGGTCTTTTCTGTGTCCTTTGCGCTCTCCTCGTACGTGTCACGGCTGCGACTGTAAGCTCGTTAGCTGTGTTATTGCAGAGGGAAAGTGGAGAAGGCTCCGTCGCCTTAAAGATGGCGGATTCATATTTCTTTTAGCCCCTAAGAAGGGAACGGATACTGGGAGGGAAGCCTTGTTAACGGTGACCCCTACCTAAGGAAAGGGAAGGCGATGGTTTCGCTTTTTTCACGGCTCCCGACCAGCGTGTAACCCAACACACACACCACACAGGAAAAAAAAAGCAATGTTTACATGCTCCCTCGTGGACACACAAAATCACTTAAACCCTCTCTCGCACGTCCTAAAGAGCGCACGCAGACAGCCGTGGCACGCCTCTGTGAGGCCGAGACAGGAGAAAATGATGGCTGCTTTCGGGGGCCCGCTGTTAATCAGATTGCGCTCGCGTTCATCTCCGGCGCGTGGGCTTGATTTACCGAGCGCGTGCACGCATGTATCCCTACACGCTACACGTGTGTCCACACATATGCTCAACGTTTATGTGTGTGTGTTGTGGACATGTGTATTGCAAAGTGGTTTGAATTCGCATGAAGGCAACGGTGTGTTAAACCACTCTATAAAATGAGAATAGAGAGGAAATCCTTGGTCGGCTTTATTAACAATGTGAGTTTCTGAGGTTTTTTGGCCCGCACAGAGCGGTCAGGCTCTTTCAATTGGCCTGTTTTACTAAAATCACCTGCACCGCAGCGTTATTAGAATGGCATGTGGGTGGCTGCTTTTATGTATGCTTGTGTGTGGTACTGATGGATCAAGATAACTGTGTGTGTGTGTGTGTGTGTGTGTGTGTGTGTGCGTGTGCGAGCGTTCAGATATGTTACTCTTGCAGCTATGCATAAATATGTCAAAATTCCAAGTATTGTCCCAGATTGTATTTAGATTAGACTCCTTTTCAGCAGCCATAGGTATCGTAGAAAGTCAATTTTACGATTAGGGTTTTACACAAATGACATATTGGAGAAGTGTGCCTGCCCACACACACACACACACACACAACCCTGTTAACTCAGACTGGGCTGCGTCTGCTCTCTAGATCGGCCGCTTCTTCGGCGTGATCGACCCGTTCCTGATGGTGACCCTGGTGAACTCGTCCCTGTTCACCTTCAACAAGACCTTCGACTACCAGTCCCTCTGTGACCCGGTGAGGGAGAGCAAGGCAGCCGCAGGCCTGCGCTCGGTCTACGTGGTGAGTTACATAAGCCAGGAAACCACACACACACACACACAGAAACACAGACACACAGACACACTTTACTTTCACACTTCCACATGGGAGGTGTGTTCGCACATGAACATATTCGTACAAATAGACGGTCAGAAAAACGTTGTCGTGGCAAGTACACATGTATTCGCTTGCTCTCGTGTGTATAACACACCGGTTCAACACAAACACATCCCGCTCACCCGCCGAGGAGCCATAAATCTAGATAAGGCCAAACAAGACAGGAAGCAGAGGGTATGGTAAAAGCGTTAAAGGGGGGGGGAGTAAAGGGGGTTTCCCCTTACAGTAAGAGGCTGAGTGCGGCGTAACTGGCGCGCCAGTTAGACGTATAAAGAGGCGCCGCTTGTCGACGCTTACAACACACGTGCTGGGGTAAACAATACCGACGTCTACACGCTGGAACTGATGCGTGTCTTAAACTGAATTAGTGGAGGGTCACGAGAAATTGCGTTTTTAGCAGATGCCTGGTTTTCTCTAATAGTTCGAGACAGCGCCAAATTGAGTACAAAATTCTCTGCCTTGATCCCCAAATGAGTAAAATAGTCTTTAATGCCCGTGTTTAGATAAAACGGTGCAGGAAACCATGATCAAAGACATAGTCAATAGGCAGTGATACCTACCTTTTAACACAGTTAAGACTCCTTGACGATTCAACACACCCTCAGTCGCAGAGAAAGGACACAGCCGTGATTCACCAAAACAAGGCCCTCGCATGCTAACCATAATCAGAACAGCATGCTTGGCCTTTTATCCAAACCGTGTGCAATATTTTTTTTGTTCACTGGCTGTTTGTTTGTGTATTTATGTGCCAGCATCTGTTGAAGAAGATTGTTAGCTAATTTCCTTTGAAAGAGAAATAACATGTCTGGCTGCAACGTGGGGCTTTGTCTTCAAGAAAGGTGAATGGTCAGCTGCCACTGCACACAGGCCAGATGTAAAGAGTGGGTCAAAATCGATACAAATCCAAGGCAAACAGATTTGTTAAAAATTACGAATTGTTGTATTTAAAGCTGGACAGGTTTACTTAGAAAAGTGGCTGCCATTCTGGTCACAAGGTGCAACTGCACATCTGTATGTTAAGGAAAGTTCTCATGTTTTGTTATTATCATTAAATGTCGTTATCTACAGAGAATAGCGTCTGCTACGAAATGATCCTATGCAGCTTTAATGGAACCTTTTCACAGGCATGCCATAATAGGGAAAACCAAGCTACAGCTAATATAATTAACAATGGAAATGTTTTAGGTGTGCTGATTAGCAAGCATTGACAATAATATTGCTTATATTGAGAGAAATTGTATTTGTAAACGTAAATTAAGTGTTATTCAGAATTGTGTGAAAAATGTGTTATATGATTTTTTTTATCTTTTATTTGTCCCTTGTAGCCCACCATAGCAGATATCATAAATGTAGGATGGTGGGCGACAGCTGCAGCCTGGTGAGTCTTTAAAAATGATTTATTTTATTTATTTTAATGCAGAAAATGAGACCCGTGGTGAACATAAGCCTGTAAGAGCTTGTGCGTTTTGATCAGGAAGATAATCTCCACAAATCAAAACGCGTTTTATGATTTTTGAACCACATATGATTTTTTAAAACCACATAACAGCTTCATAAGCCACAGTTGAGATATCAACGGGTGTAATTTATGTTGTAGAACAAACGAGCATACGTGATAACCACAGACGTTATTTTCTGCATAAATCAAAAGCCCTGTGTGAAAGCACTGGAAATGTGCCGAGGGAACCCATTGTGAACTCACTTCCGGGTTTCAGCGCTCCCAACTGTAAAACGCTACAGACACCAAGCATTTGGAGTAGAAGTCTCTGCAAAGAATAGTGTTGTTGATGGATTGTTCCATTGAGAATTGTCTTTCCACACAAACCTTCCTTTAGGCTCCAGTTGTCTCGATACCATCAATGGCTCTTGTACACAAACTGTTTCAATGTTTGTCTTGCCACAATATGGCCAATATTAAGTTAATACAAAGCATGCACTGATTTGTTTTCTGCTCATGAGATTTGTAATGATATACTGTATTTTGAAATCTAGATATCAAAAGACAAGAAGCCCACAAAAAATCTTTTATGAATTAATAGAATCTGGTGACTTACTGTGTTTTTAAAGAGGTCCAACCGGTTTCATATCTGGGTGCCGCTTGTTTTTGTTTTTGTTTTCCAGGTCAATACTACAACAGTTACTGGTCAGCATTACCTTCCCAAATGTCCTGGAAGCAGGTGTGTTGTAAATAATAACAGGCTACCTCTGAAAATAACTAATATTCTCACCCCTGAGTAAAGAAATATAGCATACAAATAGGAGAATGTTAAATTGTCTTGGAAGCAAAAGTCAGAGTGAAATAAAATTATGGAAATTAAACGCCAACAGATTACTGTGACCAGACTGAAGTGGTGGTGAACATGGATGTTTTTTAACTGTGTTCTCATCCTGAGAATCTACACAGCGTAAACACAGGCCAGGAATATAAAATGAGTAAACACACTGGAGGGAACCAATTTGACTTTGCAGGATTTGGCGTATGTACTGTATATGTACCTTACCATCACCCAGGTCAAATTTCCATGTGTGTACTGTGTGTCTGCGAATGTGCGTGGCATATGTTTTGCGGTAAACTTTGATAAATTACAATCAGATGCAATGCTTGCAAATACAGTAAGTCATTTAAAATCTATATATCTGCATGTGTGTGTGCGTGTGTCTTTACAGCGGACATGGAGGAGGATTTGTCAGACGCTATGTCCAAGGAGGGCTGCATCACCGAGCAAACACAGTACTTCTTTGAAACCAACGAGAGAACCTTCACAGGATCAGTAGGCTGCGAGAACTGCACCAGGTAGAGATCATTCATGTAACCATAACGGGACACGTCTTTGACTTATGTCCAGAATCCCCCTAGTGGTGGAAGCCAGCTATAGAAAAAAAGTTGCTGCTTTGGTTTGAAACTCTGAAAGCTCATATTGTGCTCCCCGGCCACGCTTTAGTGGACAGTCCTGTTTCAGACACTGACAGTGTGCTGGGGTCGATATTCTGGGTGCTTTCAATGCTATTGAGGACTGTACCATTTTTAAAAAAAGGACAATATAGGGCCAATTTAAGATTTGCTAAGTCTCCTATATAATAGTAGTGAGGACTACTGGTTGAAGGAGCTGCTATGAAAAGGCAGGCGTTAGCCGCCACAGCTTTGCGTCCACGGGACAAATGAAAGGAAACTACCCGGGGTCGGCGCTCAGAGAGAGAGAGAGACCCATAAAAGTTCACATGCCATGAAGGTGAAGTCAAGCCCCCAGCGCGGACCACCGTCTGTCCTGGCGCAAGCATATGGTGGCGCGTGCACATCTGTATGTGTGTTTGTGTGTGACGGTGGTGTTCAGGTGTATGTGTGTACGTGTGGGTAGCTCGCCGTTCACATGTGTTTTTTTTTGGCACACGTGTGTGTGTGTGTCTGTGTGTGTTCACTTTTTTTTTTTTACGGCTCCCTCGTGCCACCTAATGGAGTGCGCGCTGTAGCATGCCGCTCGGTGTTCCTGCATATTAGCCGCACAACACGTTTCCTTTTAACGACAACCATAAAACACCAGAGAAAGCCATTTCTGGACTGGCGGCACTGTGTTTTTTAAGCGAAGGACTCTGGAGTACAATCTTCTTTTAAGTGTCCCGTTTTGCATCCCTGTTATAAATGAAGACCCGGGTTAAATACTTTCGGCTGGCGTCTGTCACGGCTCCGTCAGACAGGCGATGTTTGTAGGGGAAGTTGCAGTGTCCTGAAACCAACCAGTCCTGAATCTCAGGTTTTTACATGGCGGGCCAAATATAATGGCTTCTGTTCATTCGAGGGGGAGTGTGTTTTCATGAGTCCCTGTAGCATACTTGTATTTGTGTACATTTTCGTCCAATCGCGTGCTTTCCACCCGTATCCAATGTACTGAAAGTATGTCCTCTCAATCGAGGGATTTCGCTGTAATTGGAGGCAAAATGTGATGCTAAATCTTACTCCGTATTTCTTGAAGAGTTGATTGACTGACCAATTACATCTCTCTGTATCGCTGTGTATCTAAAGTCTCTGTTTTGCCGTGGAAACCAACCGAGCGTTACCGTATGCGTGTCTCTCCGTCCCTCCAGGATCTACCACGCTGAGAAGCTGCCCAAGACCAACCTGGTCTTCATCATCGCTGATGCGAAACACACCTGTCTGTCCTGTGAAGCCAAGCCCCTTATCCAGGACGAACAGCCCTGTATCCTTCACCTAGCAGGAACAACACAAATGGCTGAGGCTATGTACATTGGTATATAATGAACACATGTGACATTTTTTTATCTATTATTTCTTGTGGGGGTAGGGGTGATCGGTATGTTGATGTGTAACATCCCTTGTTTATGCTGCATACTGATCCCCCGTCCTTTTATGTTTTTCGACAACATAATCATGGATTGACATTGATCATGACATCAAAGCAAATATTTACCACTGAATCTTTAGGGGATCTCTCGCTTTAACTCCAAGAATGCTCTTTTCCCACACGTCTCAAAAACCTGATTGCCTCTCTCTCATCTATAATCCTCCCAAATGGTGCCCCCAGTCCCCGACCCCCTCCTACTCATTTGCATGTCCTAAATCCTGCGGCCAGGCCTCACGCCGGGCTTTTACGCGGAAATTGAGATTTTGAGTTAGGAGTCATTTCTCGACAGGTCTCTCGGTCTGTGTGGCAGATGCGCTGCGGGATGCTTCCCTCTGAGAAAGCTTACAAACAAATCCACAGTGAGTTCTCAGACACACGGGGCTGTGGTCAATTACGGAGGAAGAAAAGAAAACGCAGTGTTTTTTAGAACGGGAGCCCCAGCGGAGCAACACACTGCGCTGCAATGTGACTGCAACTCAGACAAGACGGTAGCCTCCAAGCTCACTTAGAAGGTCTCAAAAGTGTGCAGCCAAGTATTGTGCAGACCTACATCTTACGCAAGTTTATCTTTAAATCGTCTCTCGGTATGTGTGATCTCAGTAACGTTTAGCTTTAGACTATTATATATACAGTGTGTGTGTAGTAAAGATGTAGTTATATATACTGTATATACACACATACAGTATATATAATATCACTACTAAATAAGTCATAAGTAATATTGTCAGTGTTGTATTATTGGCTTTCCTGAACTGCGTCATCCAGCCACTGGTCCAGATCCCTGTGAACTGGCTCAGAATCCCCGGCACAGGAAAGGACCGGAATTCTGTTTTGATAACAATAATAATGTGAGTCACGCTCATAAAACACTCGATATGCTTCTAACTTTTTCTTCTTCTTCTTCTTTTAGAAGTAGCTTCAAATTCCTCAAATATTCTTTTTTTTCAGTTCATGAATAAGAAATAACCAAAGAGATGCTACGTGTTGGTTTCAAATGCCCCATATCATTCAATATTCTAACGTCAGTTTGGACACACTTTTCTCCATATCGAACTGAACAACTTCAGAAAACATTTTTGTCATAGGGGACCGTTAAGGCTCCTAAAAAGAGACGTCTGGTTTTAGAAGCCACATACTGTATATTTTTGGTAAAATTGCGTTTCATTGCAAGGTATATAATAGTACTTGTCAAGAATAATGTAGGCCATGTTGGGGCCAGCTGAAAATTCACACCAACCTTAACACAACTGTGTCAGCATTTTTAACCTTGGCCCAACATGGCTCTTGGCCATGTTGTATGGCCAAGAGCTACCTCTCTTATTGACAGTTGTTTTGAAGGAACACCTACACACACATGCACAGTTCCTTAGGCAACACTTTCATCTTTTTTGACATTTCACGAAAAAGCATGAGGTTGCATAATGAAGTCTTGGAGCATTTCGGGAACAAAATATCTTGTAATTCACTGTTAAACCAGGGCTTTGCATCTGTGTGACTATGATATAATCTTATCATGAATCCTAAGAGAGCAACTCTATTTACTCTATTTACATAATGCATGTGTTGTTGTTTTTTTTGCTTTTTTTTGCAAGTCGCTTGAGTTGAAAATGGCTGCTTCCTTTTTCATATGCACAGATTTCCCACCCAAAGGCAAATGGTCAGTTGGTATTTTCCTTGTAAACAAACACTTTACGAGCCGCATAAATCTTTTGCGTGTGAAATCTCTGCACTCCGACGCTCTTGTTTGTTTTCAATCTATACTCTTTGTCGTTCTTAATATGTAACTCTTACGCCTGTACTGTCCGGCACTCATTCCAGCACACACACACACACACACACACATACACACACGACCGCCCACCCATTCACCAACTTTCATTGCATTTCTCTCACACTCTCTCTAGCCTCTTGGCTTTTCTCTTTCTAGCTGCGCACATAGTTGGTTTGTGACTTGCAAACTGTGCGGAATGTTTGTTTGCACGATTCTCTCTCTCTCTCTCTCTCTCTGCTTTCCCTCTGCCTTCCCTTCGCCTCTGTGATTGGCTGTTGATGGTTAGGATGAGGCCATGTGCAGGTGGAGTTCAGGCTCTTCATTGGCCCCTCAACCTGCTCATGCGCCTGCTGCCCCTGTTCATGTACTGTCTCGGGTCAGTCTCATCAAGCCTCCCTCCCTCACTGATCCCCTCTCCAGTTTCCCAGAGGTGTCAGCAGGGTAAACACAGTTGGAGCTGGGGAGGTTCATTATGGGCGTGCTCCATTGTGTTCCGCCAGCGCACCAGTGTGGACTAAACCAGTGAAACAATACATTGTCAATGCACTGGTGTACCTAAATGAAACAGACTTTGAATTACAACTGTGTGCACTATTATAGCCCCTCTGTGAAAAGGATTCATCTATCACTATCTATCACTAAACATTTTCTTTTTCTGTTTTGTTTTTCTTTTGTATTCTTAATGTGTTTCCCTCTTCCCCTGCTTTGCTACTGTGTTTTACTTTATCGTTTTCACCTGCCCCTGTTGCTTTTGTTCCACCACTGTATTTTGCTCTCTATCCTTTCAGTGACTCACCCTTATTTTTCTACCTGTCTCTCAACATCATCCTCTTCCCGTCACCCAACTTTGAACCTCCGAGCCTGTGCGTTTGTCCCTCTCTGTCCGTCTATCTTAACCTGTCTTAGCCAATAGGCTGGAGTGTCCGTCTCTTCTAACATCTGCTTGCTCATCTAGCCAGACACTAGCTAACGCAGAGCCCTCACTACCCATTTAGCCGTGAAGCATCCAGTTTGGATGACTTTGACGTCTCAGCAACGCTTAGGCATATCAAGGCAGGCCATTCTCATCTTTCTGGCTTTCCAGAGGCTATGCGTTCAGAAAGGTTCACGTTTCATTTCTTTGTGTTTTAGATGCAGAGGTTCAGATTCTCTGGTCTCATGACCTGTAGATAAGGGAGAACAATACAAAATCCTGTACAAAGCATCAGGTGTTGACAAGCCACACTCTGTGACTTTACAAAGCTTGGTCTGGAGAGTTCTTTTATTGTTTGCAGTCAATAATCCGACTCCTCCCTATTCCGTGTGCCCTCCATTGCTCTAGGAGGGCGACTTTGGCTGTGGTGGGGCGTCCGGCCTGAGCCCCTCGCTCTGGCAGATGGTGGCTCTCCAGCTGGTCCTCCTCTGGGTTCTGACGAGCTCCAGGCACCATACCATTCCCTTATGACCTCTAACCCTCCCCGGTCACCCCCTTCCTGCCCCGACGACGACAGTCCTCCCCACCATGGCACGCTGCCTACAAGACTTTTAACGCCCAACGAGACAAACAAAGCTCTCTGAACAAAGAAGACATGTGCACGACTCGCATCTTTGCCAGGTCCCTCTTTCGATATCGTCATCTTTCAGGGGTCTCCCCATCGATCCCCTCACCCCCCCCCCTTCCCGAGGGCAAGAAGGGAGGAGAGGAAACGCCTGTGTGACGATAACGTTTGAACGATAAGCGAGAACTTGGCCTTTGCCCTGCCTTGATCCATCCATTAGCGCCGGCCATGCGAGATTACAGGAATCCACAAAAGAATATCGATTGCCAACTTTTG
Source organism: Percopsis transmontana (assembly GCA_025447815.1). Taxonomy (NCBI): domain Eukaryota; kingdom Metazoa; phylum Chordata; class Actinopteri; order Percopsiformes; family Percopsidae; genus Percopsis; species Percopsis transmontana. The sequence continues at coordinate 10,767 of JAOEHI010003323.1, forward strand.
AACCTTCTTTTGGCTTAACAACTCGCGGGGGGGGGGGGGGGGGGGGGGGGGGGGGGGGGGGGGGGGGGGGGGGGGGGGGGGGGGTGGGGGGGGGGGGGGGG
>JAOEHI010003324.1:0-10866 GCA_025447815.1 Percopsis transmontana
TTTTTTCTGTGTGTGTGTGTGTGTGTGTGTGTGTGTGTGTGTGTGTGTGTGTGTGTGTGTGTGTGTGTGTGTGTGTGCCTAACTATCGCCAGCTTGCGTGCTTGCACTTTGGGGCATGTGTGTGTGTGACCCTGCTAATAATACCTTTCTGCCGAGTGCCGGCAGAGTCCCTGCAGAGGTTCTGCGCCTAAAACTAGATTTATTCCATCTAACAGACTAGATTGGCACGCTGACACAGAGCTCCAAGGTGACTTCCCACCAAGCACTCCACTTACTAGCCTTATGGGAGCATGCAACTATTAGAATACAGCCTGTCAGAAAAAGGGCAGGAGAAGGGAAAGGAAGGAAAGGAAAAGAGAATGAAACAAAAGGAAAAATAAAGATTTTTTCCATGTTTGGGGTCAGTACTGCGGGGAAGGCCTATTGAGCAGAATGTGGAACATTCAACCTAGAATGACTGTGTACTGTGACATTTTGTTTTAGCCATCTCCTACCTCAGCCACACAGAGGGAAGAATTAGTGATAATAAAGCAGAGGTTCCCAAAACATGCCTTTGTCAAATGGTGGGAAAAGATAGTTGGTTGTTATAGGTAGATTCATGGGACATACTGGCATAATTATGGACAAGTGACAACTCTGCGTGCTCATACCTTGTAAATGAACCCATCTGGGCAGGCGTGGTCGAAGGTGAAGGCTTTGTAAACCACCAGGAACACAATGCAGGCAAGGAAAGCCAGGGCCAAGATGATCAGAATGGTGACCTGCGCAAAGCACAAGACACACTCTTTAGTGTATTTGTGTGTGATAACGTGTGTGTGTGTGTGTGTGTGTATGTATGCGCGCGTGAATTTGTGTAAGCCTATATGTGTGTGTGTGTGTGTGTGTGTGTGAATGTACCAATCCTGTGTTTGAGTGTGTGTGTGTGTATAAATACAGCGATAACAAATGGCAAGACAGTAGTGAGTGAGGTCAGGAGCACCTCAAGGCAAGGTGCTCCTGTTGATGTGTGTGATGAATAACTTTGTTCTTGACACAATTAAAAGCAGCTCGCCTCTGCTGCTTGTTTTCACGTGATTATAGCCACAGTCCTTTCAGGTGTGTTCTGCAAGTTAACATGTTTTAGTTACACTGTTGCTATATTACCATAATTAGAACATAATTAGAATCTGCATATAGTATTCTGCATAAATTCTACATGGTATCTATGTCAGTCATATCTGATCCATTGCTCATGTGACGTCCTTCATGGTAGAATAACCCACAAGAAGTACAACCAGATTGGTTCAAACCTAAATAAAAAACATCCCGTCGTGTGAAACACGTGTGATGTGTTGTATTTGCAGTAGGTTAAAAACATGGCAACCTGACTAATATCTTCTCAGAGATGTAAACAAATTACAATATTGACTTTTAAGTTAATGATAGTATTTGGTTAGGAGAAAACTGCTTATTGGTTGTTGGTTTTCATGTACATTTGGTAGTGAGGAAATCACTTCTGTCTGAATGGAGCATGAAGGAAAAAGACTATTGTTTGTCAAATTAAACACAGAGGTGGCAAACTTATTCAGCAACACTGTCACTAATTGCGTTTTCACATGCCGACAGCAGCCTCTCTCATTATTAAGCGTTGCTAATCCAGCCAGTCAGGGGTTGCCCTAAATGGAAAATACACTTAAAATAGAGTTGTAACTTTAAGAGGAATGGAACAAGATGAAATAATGGCAAGGTGTGAATCAGGTTCTTTGTCAGCGGGTATGGCCTTAAAGTGACAAATGAAAAATTAAAGCCTGGTGGCGTTTCACTCCAGTGTAAAAACAATTCATCACTGCCTAAAGCGGTCCAATTTAACATGTTGGAATACATTTATTTTAGAAGACCAATGCAAATGAGGACCCCTGTGTTATGGGTAATTTGACATTTTAAATAATGATTTCCCGACCAGGCTAGACAACGTAATAGTAAAAAAAAACATAAAAGTTTCTACTTGACACCCTGTTTGGGTACATCTGAATGAGCATTTAATTAGATTCATGCAAATGAAGAGCATAGGATAGCTGTGTGTAGGAACGGTCTGCAGACTTTCACATTTTATTCATGTGTGTATGCACATGTACTGTATGTTTGTATATATGCGTATGTGTGAGTTTGTTTTGCATGCATGCGTTGGGTTTGTGCATGTTTGTGCATGTATATATCTACAGTACCCATATGTGTGTGTGTGTTTCCTCCACAAAATGTACTTACTGGAGGTTAATCATTGTGTTGTTGTCATATTTACCCAACTGACCAGGATATAAAAAAATTATATAAAAACTTCAAATTTCCAGCACCATCTAATCTTAGAACAGCCTTTTAAACTCTCTGACACGGTAAGATGTCCGAATAATTGCTAATGGCGCTGATCATTAGCCTCATAACAGCACACATGGACAGAATAAGTGACTGCTGCTTTGGTGTCAACTGGAGGACACAACACACATTACTCGGGCTCAGTAAATGACATGTCCCTCAACAAACGGGGATGCATAAAAGGATGTATCAAGGATGCATCACCCACTTTCACCCACAATCCCCATTTTTCAGCGGCAACAGACTGTGGTATGAATTATCGAGATCTTCAACCCCCACCCACAGTGACCCAGCTTCAAAGAGCTATTCAGAAATAAAGAAATAGCTTATTAGTGTAAAGCGGATTAGTGCAAAGCGTGTCATGACATGGAGAAACCGATGACAATTTTGTGGCTGTAGCGGCGCACTTTAAAACTGTTTCAAACTGCTTACACAGCCAAGTAACACATGAAATTACATGTAAAGGCTTCCTGAAGAAACAGTTTAAGAGATTAGGTCCTACAGCATTAATAGGGCCACTTTAAACTAGATTTACTTACACCCCCTACAATTGGACCGTGATGTCAGTTTATAGTGACTATATTACCCATCGGACAATAAGACAACAAGTCCATTATATAGCCTATGTTGCCCCCCCAACTGACGTATCACCTACTGTGTTTATTGCTGCCACTGAAAATGTGATAACTGGCCAGGGAGAATTATAGCAATTTAGTTATAATGTTTCCTTATTTTTACACTTCACCTTGTGAATACCACCAGTGGTAGGTGAGGGTACTGCATGCACAGCAGGTTTTTACTGTAACTGATTTAGCTAGCGCAGCCTTTGTGTCAATCAATCTAATTTTGGGAAATGCTGCGCAGCAATAGCTAGACACTTCTTTCCCCCCAAGTGCCAAACAAATTGGGTCAGCAGTGTCTGAGATATCTTGCGTGATCTAGGACTGGTAGGATGGATGGGTGCCACTTATTTTAATAGGACCCCGCTGGTTTCATTGGGAGGGACAATATGCGGTGAGTGTGATTTCATGGCTGCCCTTGCCTAGTGCAGAATTTTAAGAAACAACAGCAACATTTGTTTAGTGAAACTAATCTCTATAACTGAATTTACAGCCAAAATATAACATTCGTAGACTACAAATTCACTACCACTGTAATCAGCCTATCATTACTCGGCCGTGACCCAGATAACATTGCTGATAGACTTATTATTATTATTTGAGCGGGTAGCAGATTCGGCAACCCACTACAGATTGGTAATGGAACAACATATCCTAGCTAAGTATTGGCTCCCAAATGAAGAAGCCAGAGAAGCCACAACCCTGATCGACAGACTATAATAATTGTTCCATTTTAACAGAGCTGAGTACTAGAGATGTTCCTAACGACTAATTTCCCTGACTTTTAAACGGAAGTTTAAACATAGACTAGTCTAAAAGTAAGAAAACACTCAGAAAACTGTAAAAATGTATCACAAAAATTAATCACAATTTTCCCTCATTTTATTTAAAATCCGGCGTTGTTAACATTAATAACGGATGCTAGTTTTTTTTATTTGAATAGGAAGACATGACATTTCAGTGCAAATTATGTAAAAACATAAATAAAATGTGTAAATTTATAAAATAATAATAAGTTAAACCAACTAGTATTTCTGGTGTCGATTAGTGAGGGTAGCAAGTCAACTAATCGTGCACATCCCTACTGAGTACAATGATATTCTCTCACAGACACGCTAAAAACCTTTAAGATTGTATCGATCATTAGTTATGAACCTATTCATTTCACGTGCACTAGTTTAGCTGTTTATTGGTATGTGTACTGTTTAGCTATTTGTGATATCAGATTATAATAGGTCGTCATATGTCAACTGTATGCTAGGCTTTCTGTGTATGTGTGTGTGTGTGCACACGCAAACATGTATTTTTTGTATTATTCTGACATACCTGTTTTAATGTCGCTCTCACATAACAACACACATACACACACACACACATACACACACACACACACAAACACACACACACACACCCATGCACACAACAACTTTCTACTAGAAATTGCATGCTAGTCAGCATACTACTTCTTTCTTTTTACATTGTTCCTCATTGTTAGAATGCAACATATCACACTCTACCTCCCTCTCTCTGTCTCTCTCCCCTGGAACCTGACAGGCCATACGGGCCACACGCAGTCGTTCAGGCAAAAGATGTATCTTTGTGTGTGTGTGTGTGTCTGTGTGTGTGTGTGTGCTTCAACCATTCCTATGCATGCATGTGTGTGCGCACCATGCATGCGCACCGTGCATGAATGGTTCCCGTGAGTGTATGGGATGTTTGTGAGCGTGGGTGCGTGGAGAGAGAGAGAGAGAGAGAGAGTGGGGGAGAGAGAGAGTGAGAGAGAGCGAGATAGAGAGAGAGAGAGCAAGATAGAGAGACCGCGAGAGTGAGATAGAGAGAGAGCAAGAGAGCGAGAGAGAAAAAGAGATAGAGAAGGTGCTGGGGACTGGGAGCTGCAAAAGAGGGGCACGGATAAAAACAGCAAACGGAGTGACAGAATGAGAGAGGCAAAGTGAGAAAAAAGGAAGGGTGGGGTGGGGGCATATACTACTGGAGAGGGGGAGGGGAGACAGGATGAGGGAGGTCCAGGCCTGGACGGGAGAGGATCCCCCTCCTGTCCTGGCGCAGACAGACAGAGGGACATGCAGGCAAACAGGCAGCCGGGGAGCTAACATAACAGGAGATCGCTGAACACACACATCAATACAGCGCTGACCGAAACACAAAGGGTTTAATCTCACTTGTCATGAATCTGTCCTTCTCTCTGTACTTAGCGGGACATTTTCTACAAAACAGAAAGGGGATTTTATCATGCCACATAAGTCTGATTTGTGGAGCCTCCATATGATATAAAATGGGATATTAATATTGCATGGGAAGAGCTATACCATCAATAACCGTTATGTTGGTTGTTAAACCATTTTATCCCTTAATGCAGTTCACTGGTGGATTCAAGTGAATAAATTAGGTGAACGGGTTGGCACCTGGACAAAGAGACTGGACTCTTGTGTCAAGTTAAAGTGTGTAAATTGTTGATATGGACATCTGTGGCGATGCCTACAGTACAGAAATATAAGACTGCATGTTACCTGCAAGGCTGCTTGCTGCTTACTTTAAATTCAAAAAGTAGAGGGCAGGAATAGCTAATCACTATGTGGCACATTGCTAGCAAAAGGTCAGCGCGTTGACAAAGTAATAGCCGTTGTGAGTCCATCCACACCTACAGCTATATGTCCAGGAGTAGGACACTATTCCCTATGTGCTCACTGAAGTTGAGTTGAAATTTATGGACCCTGGATAGTGATGCATGCAAAATGCTTTATTCATGTAAATGTAATGATCTTTTACCCCTCCAAGAATGTTTGTTGGCTGGTGGTTTTGAATTAACTAAGGGAGTTTAAAGGTAGGTTCCAAGAGTAAAGACGTCTTTAGCCCACTGAGGGTAACATGTTGATAACATGCTACCCTATATAATGCCACAGTTCAATAGCTAGAAATATTTCTTTGCTATTTTTAATTGATGCTACGTTTCTAGCACGGGGCAACCAAACATATTTGGCTGTAGTCTATTGGAGAACAATACGTGTTTTGATTGATTTTTCACTATGCTTTTGCAGCAGTGACAATAAAATTGGGTTTTCCTCAAAAGCATCTAAAAGGCAAGTTCACCTTTTTGTTTTGATTCACTGGAACAAGGACAATTCTCTCAGCAGAGTCCTCAGAGAAGCAAGGCTCTGATTGTCAGTTCAGAGTCTCTGAGACAGAACGGTGTCAGGGTGATGAAGCTGGTTTCTATGGAGTTAGCTCTCTGGTTGAGATTGGCACACGTACAGTACTGTGGTAACACAACGCAAACACACAGATATCCAGAACACACCGGAAACGGTGTGTGCCAGTACTGGAAGACAGCAATAACTAAACCTACATTTTGCTTTTTCAGTTTATCAATTTAATTAATGACCACCTAATGATGTTATTCCAATATCTGTATAAAGGTATTATCATTACTACAGAGAAACAGACAAATCTTTTTTACAGTGGAAAATACCAAGATAAATAAATGAATCAATTTTAAAATGCTCAGGTACAGCGCTTCACACACACACACACACACACACACACACACTCACACACACACACACACACACACACACACACACACACAATTACAATAATGTCTCCCCATTAAGCAAGATCTCCAAGGAAACAACATTTCAAAAGTGAGCATGCACACCAACTCAGGTAGTCTTGAATGAGGGGATGAACAGACACGAACTAAAGGCAAAGACAGAAAAAGTGACAGCTCATCCACTGTGACCTTGCCTGCCCTCTTTCGTGGTGAGTCTATGTGATTGTGCCTGATACTGAACTGATTAGGCTGCCTGCATCACTATGAAATAAATATACAAGTAAACTAAATACCTTAGTTTACTTAATAAGTAATTGTAGGTTACTTAAGATTCCAACTTTATCCAAAGTGACACACAGTGAGTACAATTCTTGAGCCTTTTGCTCCTTGATGCTCATTAAATGTTCATGTTCATTAAATTACCTTGAAAATTAGGTCATTATATATGGATATAAATTAGGGAGAAATAGAGTGTGTGTGAGAGAGAGAGAGAGAGAGAGAGAGAGCATGGCAAATCAGAATTCAGGATATAATGGCCACGCCCCATGGTATGATGTCATAAGGGGGGGCGTGGTGCTGCTACTGTATATAAAAGGCAGGGGGTGACTGAATAGATCTACGTAGTGCTCTTTCAGTGCTTCAATTCCTTTGTGCATACACAATGGCTCCCAAAAATCCTAAGAAATCTCCCAAGCCTTCTTCAGAGACCAAGGAGCTGGAGGACCAAATTGTACATCTTAAAGCAGAGCTGGACCGAGAGAGGCAGGAAAGAAATTACTTTAAGACGGAGAGTGAAAAGCTCCAGATATTCTTGCAAATAACAAAAAGCAATCTTGAGGAGAGCAAGACCCAACAAATTAATAATGATATCTTGATGGAGGAGGCAGAATGTCGCCATCAAGTGGAGACAAACGTAAATAAACAGAAGGTTAGGTACCTCATGTACGAACACCAGAAGAAAATCGAGACATTGAAAACAGAGGGTGCTGCGTCTGCTATGCGAATGCAGAAAGACCACGCAGATAGGGTAAACACAATTCGTGAGGACATGAATGCTCTCAAAGTGTACATCAAGGAAAGGGAGCTCTCCTTTGAAAATAACATCAAAGCTATTGAACTAAAACACTCGAAGGAATTATGCAAAACAATAAATGATTTTAGGAAGCAACACACAGATACTGAGCAAAAGTATAAGATGAAGATGAAGGTGCTGCACGAAGAGCTACAACACAAGAGAAAAACAGAAATGGCTGAGCTGGAGGAACAAAAACACAAAGAAATGCATATTCTAACAAAAAAACAAGACCTGTACTATGATGATACATGCAAGTCCTACAAAGAAACCTTAGAAAAAAACTTTAAAAATATGACACACATGGAGGTTGAAATGTGTGACATGAAGCAAATCCAAGAGAAGCAGAAAGGGAAAATAGAAGATCTGATGAAAAAGAACAAGACTCTAACAGAAGAACTTGACAAAAACAAGAGTCTGGTGACAGAGTATCAAAACAAATTTTCCAAATTTGAGAAGGACACCATTTCAATGGCGATTATCAGAGCAGAATTGAAAGCCAAAGATAAAGAGCTGAAAGATCTGAAGTTTGAACTTCAGGTGCTGCAGCAGAGGTTAAGGAGGCTCCATATGGAGAGGGACCGGCTTTGAGATCAAGCAGAGAAGTGGCTTGAAAAGGATGGAGAGGAAGCCAATCTCCATGGTACTTTGGTAGAGAACCCCACAGGGTCTGATGAAAACCATTCCTTCATCTCTTCTTGACAGACCTCCTACACATAGGCTTGGATCAGGACACACTGCAGTCATAAAAAAAATAAAGAGAGATGACTAGAGACAAACATTTGGTTTATTCACTGATAGATGCAATGAAGCCTTACAGTTTACACTATACTACTGTATAATTTACTATACTATACTATACTAAGAGGTAATACAAACACTCGTTTGGTAACAGTCAGCATTTGTTTCAGCAGCATGTTTGAGCGCTGGCCACCAGCCATTGTTGGGCAGTTTCATCATTGGCTTGGTGGATTGTAATAATAATGACGGAGTACACACCAGGTTAATCCTTTTCTGAACCCATTTAAGTCTGTAGGCCTTTTTACACTGAATATGACACTAAAACGGCAAGTATTGTGACATGATTTTTAAACACCACAACCTTTACCACTTCTCTGTAATGTTCGCAAACCTGATGCAGATGAGAAGTTAGTTTTATATTGGGATGTTGCTCAGCTTGATCAACTTTAACCTTTAAGGTATCAATGGGGAAGTTAAAGGCTGATATGACAACCTGCTGCCGTCGACAGAGCCTACCAGGCAATGTTCAGTGTTGATGTTTCTGAGAGCGGATTCACATTATGAAGATCCCAGTGTGGTAGTGTGATATCACTTATTGATGTTCCTTCATCTTGGACAACAGTCTCTTTACAGAACAAAGACCAGTCTGCAAACCCAATTGCAGACTGGTCCTACCATTTCCCTGAGGACACATATACCCTCTCCACAGGTGCACATAATGACATTAGTGTTAACCTGGGACAGGTGTGTGGCTTGGGTGCGCTGGAACTGTGGGCGGCTGTCGGCCGGTGGCTTAATACACCAGCGAGGAAGAATGAGAGGGGGGCGCACCGTCCGTCTGCGTGGCTCCAGATGTTACAGGTACGTTGTTGCTGGATGGGTGAGGAGATGGGTCAGCTACGGGTCCAGCCCCGAGGCTGGGCGGACAGGTGGATCAGTTACAGTTGTTTACAGTTGTTTGAGTCCAGACTGATACCCTGACCACAGCTGTCCCAACCAGGAAGGCGTCAAATCCTCCCACCCCCCACATTCTCCTTAATGCCATGAGCCACCAAGCAGATGGTGCCAAAAACAGTGCAGGCTTCTTGGATTCTACCTTCGCCATTGTACGGCAGAGGTCTGTTGCCAGATGTTGAATCGGTGATTGAGGTTCGGACTCGATGAGCCCAGTGAACAGGGAGTTATTCTGCAAGAAAATCAGAAAGGTCTTGGCACGGATGACAGTGTGCTTGGTCTAGGTGATATACTCCCAGCTGGAAGGTCGTGGGTTCAAGCCCCAGAGTTGGCCTACCTGTAAGCATCCTTGAGTAAGATGCCTAACACTTATCTGCTCCATGTAACAGCAGCATGTAATTGTAAGTCGCTTTGGATAAAAGCATCTGCTAAATTACCTAATTGTAATTGAATAACTAGGATGACAAACATAAATATAAATAGATACTGTAGATACCAATCATTTGATTGTGCTCCTGTCATGAGTTGTTGGTGCTGAGTTCAGGCGCAGCCGAATGAAGCATACAAACACGGGTCTGTAGTGTAGACGCATGAGCATGAATTTTAATTGCAAATGTAACCAATACACACGGCAACAACCTAGAGTACTGTTCAGTAGCAGCATACGAGCAAAGGCTCTAATGAATGACAATAACCGGCGGCGAGCACTGCCGCCGGTGAGACTTAAATAGTCCTGGCTCATTATGCCCCAGGTGCGCGGATTGCCCCATGCCGCACAAGTGTGTGGCTGGTGTGCGTGGAGCGGGAACGCGGCAGAGAGCCCGAGCGTCCTTTAGCAGGGCCATTCTCCCGCAGGAGGGGCGCGCTGTCGCGGGGCGCTGTCGCGGGGCGCTGTCGCGGGGCGCTGTCGCGGGGCGCTGTCGCCGGGCGTGACAGCTCCATACAGTTTCTGAGATTCAGGGATTTCTTAGTCGTGTATCGTCAGGAGTCGCACCCAGGGCCGGTGTTCCCCATCCCTATTCTACTAACCACCGGCCTGCAGTCGTCCACACTTTCAGCACACCTAAGCTACACACTGGACTCCCATTCACGAGTCATTCACTCATTCATTGCACCTGTTGTGTCTGTGGGGTTATATGCTGTATATTTGGGTTTGTTGGGTTAATGTTGTTTATTGTTTGTCGAGACCTGTATTAAACATTTGTATCGCTAATTCGCTTCTCAGCATTCAAGTACTGTTTTCTCATGTTTCAGTGTTCGTGCGCGTCTTACTCTGCCAAAAGAAGATGATTGTTAATTATATAATGTCTTCCTAACACACACCTATGTCCTCCTTCCCTACACGCAGGGTTTGGTGAACAGCAGAGCCAACACACCTCTAAACATTTGTTTACATCGCCAGACAAGGTTCATTACGCTAATGTTTTCCTGTCGCTCACTCTCCTGGGTATTAATGGTTCCGCTGTATGTGTTCACCTTGCAGAAAGATCTGTGTGTGTGTGTGTGTGTGTGTGTGTGTGTGTGTGTGTGTGTGTGTGTGTGTGTGTGTGTGTGTGTGTGTG
>JAOEHI010003325.1:0-10866 GCA_025447815.1 Percopsis transmontana
TGAGTGTGAGTGTGTGTGTGTGTGTGTGTGTGTGTGTGTGTGTGTGTGTGTGTGTGTGTGTGTGTGCTGGTTCCTCTGTTTGCATTGTCTTGTTGTGAGTGTGTGTGTGTGTGTGTGTGTGTGCAGGGAGTGTGTCTCTGATAAGGGGACAGGTCCCCAGACATAGATAGATGATGTTTTTCTCACCCCGACCTTCTCTCCGAGATTACAATGCTTCATTCTTTGTTCGATTTTATTGTATCTTAAAACACACGTGGAAGGTTTTGCCAGTGTTCGAAGAAGCATTCTGTTGAATTATCTGGCATGTTTCTCTTCCATTAAAGTAAAGTGAGTTCATGGAAGTTTGACTGATTCTGGTAAACATTTATAAGGGCAGGAGGGACCAGATGGGAGGGAAATGAAAGATAAATGCTCCCCGCTTTTTCCGTTTTGCGTTTTTTTTTTTACAAGCAGCATCGATCTGCCCTTTGGCAAGGCACAAACCCCCCCCCTGCCCCCAGCTTCTAAGTGGGGTGGTTCTCCACGTGAGAGTGGCACTGAGAAGATTTGTAAACCTAGTTTTATTCTGTTTTATTCTGCGTCTAAATTGCCCTTTGAACCACAAAATTACTTTGTTGTTTGAAAACTCTGAGAGCACAAGCCCCCCACCACACCTGAGCGCTGAGTGGCTCGCACTTCTCTCTACCCCTCCCCATACCAAGCTAATAGGCTGCATGGGAGGAAACCCGTTGTTCCGCTACCGTTAATAAACGAATAATCGCAGTTGATGTTTGCTCGTGGGACCTATTCGTACAGCAACGTGGGGTCGTTCATAGATAGTCTTGGAACCACATAGTGGCTGCGGCGGCGTGGATGTGTGTTAGTCAAATGTGCAAGGTTAGAAAATAGCCGTGCTAGGGAAGCCCGTCCCCTACTTTTCCCCCTCTGTGACCAGGTCCAGTCCACGGCAGCATCTTTCACCGGGTCTCAACTCACACAGCTGCTTTTGGTGTTTATCAACAGCGTTTGTGTGTGTGTGTGTGTGTGTGTGTGTGTGAGAGATGAAAATGACCCTGAGCTTAAGGTGGCCCTCACAGTGGTCTTGTCAGAACCATCTGGCACCCTTCACTTCCTGGTGACATCACACAGCCAGGCTGACCCTTGACCCCAAAACGGGCTAATTAGCAGAATCTGTAGCCGCCATGGTCCCCTCTTTACCCAATGGTTCTTTCTCTCCCAGTCTTCCTCCTTGTCACCACCTTCCTCCCCTCCACCTGTTCCTTTTTGTCACTGGGTATGTTAACGTCACTCAGAGCGGGAAATGGCCTTTTAAACGTTTTTCCCAAACACCCGAGGCACATTACTTTCCTGTTGTAACGCAGTGTCCATTTTTTGTCAAATGTCATAGAGCCTTGAAGACAGTGGAAGGAAAGTGAGCTATCTGAGCTAGCTTTCTAGTACATGACAAATAGTCCAGAGGTCAGGGGACAAACCGCGATGTCCTCTGCATGAAAATCCTATACATCTCTACAAGAAGCACTGCTAATAGTTATGATGGCGCTTCATTCCGCCTCTGCGTTTCATCCCCACATAGGCGAGGGAATAAGTGTATTAGGACCATTAGTCATGCCAGAGGACTTTTTTAATATTGTGTGCTGTTTTAGCCCCCCACCCCCTCTGCTCTCTGTTGTAGATCCATATATCTTAAAGGTGATCATCAATCTACCAGACTCTATTATTCCTCTCCACTAAGTGCTTTGATTTCCAGGCCACCCAGGAGATTATGCCTCACCCCCCCCCCCTTACACACACACACACACACACAAAAAACACACACTCTTCCTCTCTCTGTCTCTCTCTCTTTCCCTCACTTCTTTCATCCTTCCTCTATTTCTATCGCTCGCCGACTTCTCTCCATATTTCTTGCTGTCTCTCTTTCCCCCTGCTGCCTCAAACCAGGGCACTGCTTTGTCACAAGGACCACCTTGCGCTCTTCATAGTTTCCTTTTCGGTTGGGTTGGGTTTGTTGTGGTGCCGTTTGTTTAGATGCACTGTGGCACCGGAAGAAAAAAAGGTCAGAGATCATCTCTCTAGAGACACGCGTCTTATCCTCACACACACTTCAGGCGAGCACGTGAAGATAGTGTAGGTGCATGGACACGCACGCACACACACAAACCCATACACACAAACACACACACACTGCTCTCAGACATGTGACTTGGAGATATCAACAGACAACAGTCCTTCTAGTGCACCGCAAGGTTCCCCACTTAAGCAGCTCCGGGGGGTGCTTGTTGTTTGGACTTGGCACTGAGTGGACCGGTGCATGGAGCTTCGTGTGGAATGATCTGGAAGGCCAAACAGAGGTTTTGGGGGTGTCCATTACATCTGTGGGGGCCGAAGGCGCCAGCTTGCCATTTGAGATGTGCCACTCCCCCGCCCTCGCACTTCATCCTGAGCAATATAGTGCTGAAAGTTACAGTAGGACAGTGGGTGAAATAAAATAAAATGTGTAGCTGTCAATTCAAATATTTTCTAGTCCCTTAATTTTAAGAGACCTGCAAACTAAAAATTATGTTAATGTTTAGTAACTTCATCAATAGGATCATTAATTAAATAAAGTTCAGATAAATTTAGACAATTTATTTATTACAATTTAAAACTATTATAAAGTACACGTAAGTGTATTATTTACAATACGCACAAAGGAACTAATATAATTATACATACAGTATAGCCCTTCAGTATGTCTTATGTTTTTCAAAATATTCAGTATTTCAATTTCACCAAATTTTACCAAATTTCTAACAGATTGTTCAAAATCTGGGCACAGTTTTTATTTATGTATAACATGTGCAGGTTTCATCATATACCTTAAAGTTTAATTTAAAAGACAGGAAAGTTGGATTTCCCCGCTCCTCCCAGTGCAGGAGAAACGCCCCCCCTGTCATGGAGATAAAAAGTCAGCTCATTCCCAGTGTCTGCTTACAGCTAGTCCTTCGTTGTTTGCCATTTAATGAAGACACATAATATCTTCATCTTGCCGGTTCTTGCCCTTATAGGTCTCTCACCTCCATGTTTTAAACCCGCCTCAGCCGAGAGTCCACCATGTCCACCGGATCTCTCAGCGACGTCGACGATGAACTGCTGGACGGCATCCTGAAGTTCGGCTCTCCTAAAGACTCCGGTACCTCCAACGAGAGCACGGAGGAGAGCTGCGAGGGCGGATCGGTGTCTGACAGGGGAACCGGCCTGGGGAAGAAGAGGAAGAGTGCGTCCCGGAAGGCAGCGCCTAACGGCGTGGCGCACGAGGGCAAGCAGGTGCAAAGGAACGCGGCGAATGCGCGCGAAAGAGCGCGGATGCGCGTCCTCTCCAAAGCGTTCTCTCGGTTGAAAACGACGTTGCCATGGGTTCCCCCGGACACCAAGCTGTCCAAACTGGACACTCTGCGCCTGGCGTCCAGCTACATAGCACACTTGCGGCAGATCCTGGCCAACGACAAGTACGAAAACGGATATATCCACCCCGTTAACCTGGTAAGACCCACTGTAATAATAACTGATTTAGATGTAGGCTATACCGAATGTGGGACAGCACGCACCACAGGCCTGCGCGCTTGTCAACCGCCACACGCTGACTCATTGCCAAAAAATGTGATTTAGTCTTAGATGGATGGAAACGAAGTAGACCTATGTTCGTTTTTCCGATGTAAGTATAAGAAGCAGCATAAGCCTGTTTAAAATATATTACAGCCTACTCTTGGCCTGTCAAGAGTAATGGATAATAATAATAATAATTGATTAAATAGGTCTACTGTATGCCTACCGTGTAGCCTATTCACTGCCCCATCAGCTCTCAGAAATTAATTTTGTTTGTATTGTTATATCACACCTATACACGCATATTACATTTTAAATACAATGCAATCGTACAAATATTGGATTCTACTTATCTATTTTACCTGCGTTTGTTATGATATCTAACTGAATTTAACTGCGGGATCAATTAAGGAATTTCTGGCCATTATTTTAAAAACAATTATGACTTAATTTGACCTATGTTCTATATTTTGTGGGAAATGTGTTAATCGAAATTAATTATTCTTTCCTCGCTGATCTTTAGACATGGCCTTTCATGGTTGCCGGTAAGCCGGAGAACGATTTGAAGGAGATGCTGAACACAACAAGGTTATGTGGAACAACGGCGTCTTGATGCGAAGGAGTGGACTACACGCGATGACATTCCAAGAAAGGCGCAATGTTTGTTTGCAGACGGACAAAAATGAACTTTTCATCTCCAAACCACGAGTGGGAATAACCGAGGGAGCGTGACTAGGCCTACTCTCTTGCTCGTTCCCGTAAAAGCTGATTTTTTATATTTAAATGTGTTTTGTCGTTTGATGTCTTTGCTGGTTCAAAGATAGACTGTTTTTTAAAATTTGTTTTAGACTCTGCTGATATAGGCTACTATATATTTTTTCACTGTAATAGGCCTATTTTCGGGGCTGCTTTGTGACATTTGAAACACACGTGCTAAGATACAGTAGTCGATTTTGTCACTGTTTGAATACATGTATATAAACTATATTTGCAGAATCATGTTTTGCCACTGGTGAACTGTATTTTGGTTGCATTTCTCCGACTGTGTGGGCCAATTCGCTGACCTTAGTAACCTTTCTTATCACAGCCTTCCTTCAAAAGGTCGTAGCAAAACTTGAGCTGCAACAAACCGCGTCAGTGCGCCGATAAGTGCTGCCCCATTTGTTTTCTTAATCTGCAAAAGTCAACATTTTAATGGTTTCAATGATCTAAATAAACTTTTGCAATCACAGATGATTTGGGAAGACCCAAAATGCCGACAGTGTAGTTGTTGGGAAGGTCTAATTCGAATAGTTCCAACAAAATGCCTCCTGTTGGTGATTTAATATATTAATGTCGTAACATCGAAGGTATGCTTTGCTGGAAGTTTGTTGTTTGAGGTCAGACTTTTTGGAAAATGTGCGCACTGAGCTTAATCCCGTCAGACGCGTTGTTTAATTCGCTCGGGTTGTGACCGCTGTGTTTACATTGTAGAGACAGTTATTTATGCGGCGCTCGACACAAGGCGCGTTCACAGCCT
The DNA here is from genome assembly GCA_025447815.1 of Percopsis transmontana. Lineage (NCBI taxonomy): Eukaryota > Metazoa > Chordata > Actinopteri > Percopsiformes > Percopsidae > Percopsis > Percopsis transmontana. The sequence goes on from JAOEHI010003325.1 coordinate 5,102, forward strand.
CTGTCACCTCACCTCTCTCTCTCTCTCGCTCTCCCCCCCCCTCACACACACACACGAAGTGGGCCTTTCCCTCTGACAGCAAGGCAGGCCATTCGTTAAGCACTGTTTTCCTCAGGGCAACCTGCCTGCTCCCACTGTAATTTGTCAATTAATAAGGGGAGATAGGACGATTTAAATTAAAACATAAGTAGCGTATAAACAACGCAATATAGGCTACTGTAGTCTACATGTTTTTAAGAGTCAAATTTTAACAATATTTAATATTGCCCACAAGTATAATAATTAGGCCTAGGCTACAGGTACATGAACAACGAATGCAGTTTAGCATCTAACCAGAAAGTGCAAACAGTCGAGTATGGTGCTGAAAGGGTCATTATATAGGCTACGGATCTAATGTGCAGAAATATGATGGTGTGCAAAATGGTGGATAAGTGCAAAAATGGAAATAACAGATGATTTAAAAAATCCAATGCATTACTCTCAGACTAATAATGGTAATAATAATAACAATATTAATAGACTAATAACTAACATGATGTGTGAAATACAGTTTAATAATTTTAACAATAATTGTTCCACCTACTTGTTAAGGACCCAGCCAATACATTAGCAGCGATGTGGCAGGGCCTCGCCGTCACCCCAGCAGGACCACCGGGGAGAAAATAAACTTGGCCGCTTTCACGCTGGGTCAGCTGCGCAGAGGGGATGCTGCCCCGGGCCTGGAGAACCAACACACACACACACACACACAGACGCGAGAAAGAGAGAGGGGGTGGACGGGAATAGGACCCCTATAGTCATTTGTGGGATTCCCATGCGTGGAGCGGGAATCAAGCTAATAGTTTTCTTGGACGGTTGCCCAATGTTGCGAAAAGACAAGCTTGGAAAAATAGGAGGTAGGCTACAAATCAGACTTTTTGGAATGACGTTCTCTATATCCCTCTACACACACACCTTTCCCTTTTCCGTTGCTAACAAAGTAATATGGGCACAAACAGCTTGAGTTTTGTGTTTAGATTTACACCATTGAACATCAAGTTTTTTTTCCAGTCCAAGACTTTGATGGACATCCAATCTACAGCCTGATACAGCAATCTTCGGCAGAAAAGACGCTGTCACATCCTTTAGATCCAATTCATCAACCCTACCTATAATCCTCCTTTGAATCCGGAAATTATCGTATTTCCTTCATTATATCAGTAGCCCTAGTTTGTCGCAGTGTAATGACATCCATTTATTAGACCTTTTCACTCCATCTCCATGGTATGTCATGTTGTTTAAATTTAATAACATGTAGTCTACAGTTTAGAAATTCACTGTTTATAATATTGATTTAAACATGTTATTAAGCATTAGAGTCGTGATGATGTAGTGAAGATGATTTCAGTCTGAGTAAGAAGCGCGTAAGAAGCACATAATTTGTCGTAGGACTGCCATCTTCTGGATAAAAGTTTACCAAGTCCACCCCATGTCCTGCACATACATGTTTTAAATAGGTAAATAAAATAATAGGCCGCACAGCTGCAGCTATAGACTAAAATATTTTTCTCCAGCCGTGACACAAGCGATTATTGTAAAAAATCTTAATTAATAAATAATAACATAGAATAAAATAATTGAAGATAGCAGATTTGAATGTAAATATCTTTACATGGGCTTCTTCAAGCTGAGACCATAAAGACTAAATTTACTCGTTTCCCTCATTGCTCATGTATGATCAGGCCACACAAATCCACTTTGATAGCATTTTAATATAAAACAATTTAAATGATTTCGTACTTGTATTATGAAGAAAATAATTTTATCGTTTCTTTAATACTTTAGTCTGTTTTTCTGTAAACGTAGACAAACAACCCTTCTAGTAATGTAAAATTGAAACCCCTTTTAAATCCATTATTGTATTAAACGATGTGAAATGCAAGTCATAATGTGTGATTGGTGTTGGTTTTGATGCTATACACACAAACATCCAATAGAGGTCTCTCTATACCAAGTAATGTGAGTGGATGACAACAGAGATTGAGACAGGGGTATCTATCCGCATAGGATACCAACACTTAGTCATACACATTCTATATTTTTTTCCTTCATATTTTATAGAAACATGCACGCCAAATATACAAGCACTTTGATGGATTTACGATAATGTGTCTGACATGCTAATGTAAAAGAAAGCACTCGTTATGTAATATCTATATTAACAGTAGGTGGCATTGTGACTACATGTTGCAGTAAAAACAGTCAGGCTGGCTAGGTGGACACGCGTATGATTTCTCGTGCACGCCATGTATTCTTACCACAGCGGTGTGCTTTTACTTAGTTACTTGCTTAGGACTTTAAACATGCGCTACCTTAGGCCTATATTTGCACTGTTTACAGTTGGTATGAGCGGGCTATGTGAGAGAGGAGGAGAGAGTGGTTTAGCCGATGTGTGGCCCACGCAAGCATACACATATGCACAGTCACTAGAAAAACAACTCTGCCGTGCAGCTGACAAGTGGAGCTGCTGACGTTGTCTGCTTTCGTGGTTTCAGCTATCCTCCTCCCATATGGCCATTACTGGGAACACAAAAAGAACAATCCCATTTACCGCAAAGACTAAACATAACCTCACAGAGGAGTCTGTGTTTCTGACCCAATGTCACTCCCAGCCCCCACCTCCACGCACACACACACACGCACACAGACACACGTACATTCTGATGTGTGTGGTCTTATTAACATTTAGCAGACTGTAAATGAATAACAACCCAAATATCACATTCAAATGTTTGATCAAAAATAGTACATATTGATCAATCATATATAGTAATTGGTATTTCATTTATTAAGAGCAAATTAAGATTAAGATTTCCACAACTTTGGTGTTTTCTTTCACATAGGCTACAGCTACATTTATCCAGGAGACAGACAAAGTCAAGGAGAGCCTAAATCCTAAATCAAGCCATTTCTGTCACATCTTGGGGAACTGTGAGAACCTATTTTGGTTAGCTGGATGAGCGGTCGGAAAGATTGTAAATCCCTGTAGGCCTGTATCTTCTGCTGAGGTCTGCTTGAGCAAGGCACTGCCAGTTCCCAGGGTTGGTATTCAGTAGCTCAGTGCTTTAGCACCCCTGGCCCTGAAAAAGATCTGGTTCATTATCTTGTGTGTTGCGTACATGTTCATGAGAGTCACTCGCACGCACTCAAGGAGGAAATGTGTCCAGATAAAACTAGATTAATTGAGATAAGTGACACACTGTAAATGTTATCCAGATTGAAACACACACAACTGCAAATTCAAGTCTCAATTTCTTGATGCTAAGTTTGTTTAACATGTTAAGTGTGTGTACTGGACTGTAATCGGCCAGTTTAGGGCTTGGGAGTGTTGAGAGCCACATGTAATTTGGGTTTGAAGAGCACACACCACACATACACACACACACACACACACACACACTGACACATATTTATGCTCTAAGAGCAGTGTTAGTAGAGGAAAGAGGTGCCCTATGATATTTTCCCAGGTGGGCGCAATTACCTAAGTGTGTGTGTGCATGTCTGTGATTGTGCACATATGCATAAATGTGTTCGTGTGGGCACAAAGTATCCCCATATTATTCTTAGACCATCCAGGTCTATTACAATTTGGAAGACATGAATCAAGCTCTGACATCCATCAATAATACACACACCAGCCACAGGACCTATAACCACAAAATGAACCCCTGCAACAGATTGCCAGACACCATTAAGTTTTCCTTGTAGAATATAGCTGGAGATACCTATTCAATTCTCAATGTAACAGATAGTCATTCATGCCAGTTGACACTGGAGGTATAGTCACAAAGCCAGAATCTTAGATGAGGATGGGTCAACACATTTCTGTGTTGAGTCATTGGGTTTATGAGAAGCCACAGCTGATCCTCGGTGTGTGTTTGTGTGCAGGGTGTCATCGAGAGCGGGACTGATACAAACACCTGCTTTAGTGCTCACACATGCGCACATGTGTGTGTGCGTGTCTGCATGAGAACATGTTATAGTGAATGTGTGTCTTATTCAACTCGCTGGACTGAAATCAATCGCAGGTGACCTTGTTTATTTCGTTTCATTTAAGCCCCCAAGTCTTCCACATGGAAGCCCGACCCAGACGTGAAAAGAAAAACCTTCTTCTAATAATTCCAAACAATGTTCCAATGACCATGATGAAGGGCAGATTTGTTAAAACGCCCAGCCTTTTTAACGCGTCGTTTTAGCCCGCGCTGCGCCAAAAAGGGAACACCTCGGAATTCACACATGGACTCAATTATTATCCCGCGGAATTCCAAAAAAATAAAGTAAAGCAATAAGGAAAATATTCCTCTAATCTGGGGTCTTCCTCGGGCTGGGTGCAAAGGAAATTTCGGGGGTCCCTCTTTTAATTGGGTCCAGATTTGACCACCGCAGTCAAAAAAAGCACCGGGACAGTTTTTCTAGCAGGGCAATTTAATTTAAAAGCGACTGTTTTTGTGGTACATGAACAAATGTCTGATTTTTCAGGAGGTTCTCTTCAAACCTTCGGGTTCACCCAGCATTATAGGAAGCAGATGGACAGGATCAAGGAAAGAAAACACTAACTCCCCTTAGAGAGAAAGAGAGGAGAGAGAGAGAGATTGTTGACATTGAGTGTGTGTGATGCAATGCATGGTTTAGGTGGTTTATCGTGAAATATAGACAGAAGGAATGATGGAAAGTAGAAAGGACAGACAGGCTGAAAAAATAGAGACATTTAGTGAGCTTCTAAATTCTGTCCTTCACTGAGAAGAAATCCTGCATGGAAGTTTTATTGAAGTCACAGTGAATCTCAGCTTCCTGCGATGTGATACAATATGATTAAGGTAAATACAATATTATACAATACAAAGTGATATGATATAATCCTGGGGAAATACTTTTTTGCCTACCAGTGTTGCTCGTTTCAATACAATAACCAGACAAAAACGCCTTAGTAAACAACGTAGACTTATATGTAGACACCACCTATACACTAGAGTCTAGTATATAGGTGGTTTCTACATATAAGTCTACGTTGTTTTCCTCTTAGTGACGTATGCGACGTATGCACTAGAGTCTATAGTCTATGTCGATAGACATATCAGTGTGACGAACAAAGCGATACAGTAACACAAATGGGACACCACAAAAACCTATTAAACTACTGTACACTGTGTCCATACAGTTGAACCTCAACTGCAGCTCCTTGCACGTGATGGGTGAGCTCTCTGACACACCCGTACATTACATATTCACACTTGTGAATCCTTACAACGAGAACTTCAGTTATTAAGAAGAAACCTGAGGAGAAATAACAATTGAAGGACAGTTAGGGCATACAGCCCTGTCAGACAACCTCCTTTGTCAGTACAATTAGGTCATTTAGCCTAGGCGGCATTTAGCGAACACATCTTGGTCAAGGATGCTAACAGGTAGGCCGGGATCGAACCCAAGACCCCACGGACATTAGTCAACCACGGTCACAGCTTACCCATCCCGCATTTTTCAATGTGGAAATTACCCGCTAAAGACACTGCAACATTAAAATGATAAGAAAACAGGTGACTGCTTCCCTTACATTTAAAATACAATAATATAATAATAATACTATTTCTCACTTTTCAGTATGTATGTACGCAGTGGACCTTTTGGTGACAACACACACTATTTTTCTACCGCCTCTCTCTCTCTCTCTCTCTCTCTCTCTCTCTCTCTCTCTCTCACTCGACGTAACTCCAGAAACGGATACTTAG
>JAOEHI010003326.1:0-10865 GCA_025447815.1 Percopsis transmontana
CAGAGTCGGCTTACCTGTAAGCATCCTTGAGCAAGATGCCTAACCCCTATCTGCTCCATGTAATAGCACCATGTAATGAGAGTCGCTTTGAATAAAAGCGTCTGCTAAATGCTGTAAATGTAAACGCATGTCAAAACACGAGTGCAACACCAACCGTCCAAGATGACTAATGTAATGTATATATTGATTGGTTGCTGGTTGTCTTATGGTGGCCTGTGTAGGCCAGCTGGACAGCAGGAGTAAGCTCCGCAACGTGGTGGAGCTGCGTCTCACGGGGCTGGACATCACAGACGCCTCGCTGCGCCTCCTCGTCCGCTACATGCCCCTGCTCCGCAAGCTAGACCTCAGCTACTGCAACCACGTCACGGACCAGTCGGTCAACCTCCTGACCACCGCCGGGACCACCACCCGAGACTCGCTGACCCACATCAACCTCTCAGGTAGCTGTGTGTAAGAGGACCCATATTTCACTCTCTCACCCATATGTGTCAACACGCTGTTTTCTGTGGCCAAGGATTTTATTGAACGGAATCTGTGCTCTCATTGGCTGCTGTATCGTCACCTTGGGGCAGGAAAAATGCTGTGCAGGCCTTAAGGGCCATTCAGATTAAACGCGCAAAATCTCTGCGCCCGCCACATGGTAGAAGGGGCGGAGTGATATCCATTTGGTCTAGCTATTGTTTTGGTGCGAGATAATGGACCATTTGCACCGGGCAGTTTTGCTTTATGCAATTAGAAGAGGAAGAGGAGCGTGAGAAGGAGAAGGCAGTGGACGTGTGATGTCAACAGGGCGAGAGAGCAGCTTGGAGACTTTAGGCTTGTGAAAGAGCTTCGTTTTCACGGTGACCGATTCCATGCCTATTTCCGACTTTGACAGCTTTGACAACTGCAATAAATGTCTCCTTCATTGTTGTCGCAACCCGCTAAACCCAATGGGCTCTAGTGTCTGTCACTAGCACGTCTTTGTAGGTGTAGGGGAGTGAGGTTTACTCTGCACAGCCCTGTACTGCACTGTACCGCTGGCCTCCGTCACACACACACCCCCATTTAAGAAACACTTGGGTAGGACGATAATTCAGCCTACCACCCATTCAAGAAAGCATTCCTGTGTCCAGTTATGATTATGATTACAGTAAATGACAGTGGTTGTCTGGGTTTCACTGATGAGAATCCCCTCTTGATCCAAAAGCACATACTGTGAAATAATGGATTTAACCATGTGTTTAATTTCACTTCTTGTACAGTCACCGTGATACATTAGTTTGATTGTTTCCTGTCTTATATTCCCCTCTCTATTCTCTCTCTTATTCCTCTCTCTATCTCTTTAGTATGTAACCGGATCAGTGACCAGTCCCTAACGTACTTCAAGCGTTGTGGAAGCATCTGTCATATTGACTTGCGCTACTGTAAGCAGGTGACCAAGGCGGGGTGTGAACAGTTTGTCGCAGAAATGTCTGTCAGTGTACAGTTTGGACTGATAGAAGAGAAACTCCTTCAAAAGGTCAGCTAGTTAGTGGAGTAGTAATACCTCTGTCCACATGTGGGCAGCAGAGGACACTATATATGTTTTTTGCTATAGAAATGACCTATTCTAAAATGCCACAGCTCACAATATTCCAAATAATACCGGGATATTGATGATGCTGTAAAACCCGTGGAACTTGACCTGCCAAGCCAGGATTTTCATTTTAATTTTTAGTTAAGAACTTTTTTTATTATTCGTGGAAGTCAAGAACACTGACCTCACTTGAATAATGGAAGCATATTTTAGTTGTTTCTGTTGTTTTTCTAAAGTTATTGTACCCATTCTTTTTGTATTTATTTATTACTTTAAAGGTCTGTGTTAAGATCTCGTTTTGTTGTTCATACTGTTTTGTTTTATTTGTTCCAATGCAGAGTGAATGCATTATTGAATAATATTTTTGTATCAGAAAGTGTTTCATACCGTTAATGTGCAGTTTGGAATGCACAAGTGTTCTTTATATTACCATAAAAATGAATAATAAATCTGCATCACTGCTCAGTTTTAAACGTCTAAACAACAAAGTTATTGCTAATACAATAAGATGGTAGCTTCTGTTAGTGTGGGTATTTTTATATTTTATTTTTATGTGGATCTATTTCTTATTTGACAAAGGTACTTTGAACAGGACATCATATTGTATAGATATGTTAACTCAGATTTATTTTCTTGAGGGGAAAAAATCTATTTGCACTGTTAAACATGAATATATAAATGTACTGTATATTCCCCACTAATATCACCAGTAAACATGGTGGATATTGCCTCGTTCCTGAAAAATGTACTTCATTATATGTACAGCACGCATATATCAATATTATCCCTTACAGCCTCTTTGCATTATTGATGCTTTTGATGCACCAGAAATGTCTGTCACATCATTAGATGTTTCACTTAAGACTGTAATATTTTCAAATAATGAGTCCTTGGTATTCATTTTATGGATAGGAAATGTTTCTGAATTGTTAATGGGGAATTCCACAGAAATTTAATTATTTGTTATTTTTTGCTGGACCATTTGATTAAATGTTATTCTCCTTGAGTTTATGTTTATGTTTTGTAAACCCTGACATTAATACATTTAATAACATTTTAGACAATGTATACATATTTAGATTCAGTATATTACTATATGTATAAAATCAATTTAAATATATATTTATACTCTATACACATATACACATAAAACTATAAAACTATCTTTCGTTCCATTTAAGCACTTATATCAAATGATTGCATTTTCGGTAATCTTGAGACAACTCAAGACAAACCTATACTACAGAGAAATTAGGAAAATATTGATTATTAAGAAACTTTCTCTTCCTTTTCGACAAATTAAATTAAAGGCCAATGTTGTTCCCCTACAATAAAATAAGATTCAATGGTGACAAAGTTATACATTTTTTGTTTATACACACACACACACACACACACACACACACACACACACACACACACACAGCTATTATAGATAGAAGGGCATCAACCCAGCAGCAGGACCGGTATCTGCTCCTTTGTGTGAGGAGGAACAGGACTGCCAGAGCCCTACGAAATGACCTCCAGCGGGCTAATGGTGTGCATGTTTCAGACCAAACTGTCAGAAACAGGCTCCATGAGGGTGGCACGAGGGTGGCATGAGGGCCCGACGTCCTCTAGTGGGACCTGTGCTCACAGTCCAGCACTGTGCAGCTCGATTGGCATTCGCCAGAGAACACCAGAATTGGCAGATCGGCCATTAGAGCCCCGTTCTCTTCACAGATGAGAGCAGGTTCACACTGATCACGTGACGTGAAAGAGTCTGCAGACGCCGTGGTGAACGTAATGCTGCCTGCAACATCATCCAGCATGACCGGTTTGGTTGGTGGGTCAGTGATGGTCTAAGGAGGCATTTCCTTGGAGGGTCGCACAGACTTCCACGTGCTAGCCAACGGTACCCTGACTGCTGATGGGTACTGGAATGAAATCCTCAGACCCATCGCCAGACCTTATGCTGGTGCAGTGGGTTCCCCCTGGTTCAGGACAAAACCCGGCCTCATGTGGCCAGTGTGTCTAGGCAGTTCCTGGACGATGAAGGCACTCAGGTTCCCCAGACCTGAATCCAATTGAGAACCTCTGGGACGGTATGTATCGGTGCATCCGACGCCGCTAAGCAGTGCCACAGACCAGTCCAGGAGCTCACTGAGGCCCTGATCCAGATCTGGGAGGAGATCCCCCAGGACACCTTTCGTCACCATTGATTTTCGGTGTGAGTTTGAATCAAGCCCTCAATTGTTCCACGATTTTGTTCTCAACGAATTACACACAATGTACAGTAAAGAATTTGATCTTTAATTTTATTTCGTTCGAGACCCGATGTGTGATTTCAGTATTCCCTTATTATTTTTGAGCAGTGTATATACAGTATATATACCGTATATATATATATATATATATATATATACCGTATACACACAGTATATATGGTATATATAATGTAAAAATTTATTTATTAATTGCCAAATGTCCAAAGATGAGCAGGATATACTGTACAGTAATGTATTTTATTGAATCTAATTTTTTTTCTTCTCATTTACCAAAATAAAAAGGCTCAACATTCCAAAATATAAAGATCCAAGACTACGAGTGCTCCTGATAGCTGCCCACAAGTGACATCTTAGAGAAACAGCACTATTATATGAACAAACAGTGCCAGCGTTTGTTACCGTGCACGGTGCCAATGTATTGGATCTGTTGTGGGAACAGGATTAATTGGGCAACTTTAATGGTAAAACATGACGTAATCAATGGAGGCTGTTTGATTAATAGCCAAAAATGAATCTAACCAAATTCAGGGTGTTTACATTCAACTTCTATGCTATTCATAATTCCAAACACATTAGTAGGCCTTTCCAAACGAAATGGAAAAATATACATTTAAAAAACATACTTAAATATAAGTTATCTATGCAATTCACTTAAGAGCAATAAGCTTGTTCTCTATGTTAAAGTACTGCAGGCATAATAAGATATTTGTAGACAGACATTTGAGCAAAGTGAATCTCATGGCAGCAACACAAATGGTTATCTTGCATAAATAGGTCAACATAAATGATATTATGAAATCTGCTGCATTTTCCCTCTCAAATGAGATTATGGAATTTCTTTAGAACATTTGGACGTTTAATGTATGTTCCTTACCTCGATACTTGCACTCTACTCTCAACAGTAGCTTCTATACTGTGGTCTGTGTTACAATTCTTTGTAACATTTGAGTGCTCTATTTGTTATATTAGGATTGTTTACTACTCGTGGATAAATAAACTGGCTCGGCTGGATTTACTTTTGCATTCAGAAATGAACGTAATATAAACAGAACACTGTAATTTTAAGAAGACGTGAACACTGGACCTTGTTTCACTATTGTTTCATGTTCTGTTTCATACAGTATTTTGGTTACAAGTCTTTGAGACTCAGGAGGCAACTACAGAAGCTAGGCATAGCGAGTAAGTTGCAGTATATGGACTTATATCGAGGATAAGGAACATATACAGTCAAATGTTCTACAAAAACTTCCAACAATATATAGGAGATGCAGAACAGGGGAGCCAGCACCTCATTACATAGTGTAAAAGCTGTAACAACACTGAGTACACTTGGGACGCTTGTGAATGAGATGGTGTTGCTTGTTAAAGTTATTTAAGTTATAACTTTGAATAAGTGTTTTAAATAAGCACATATATATTAATGAATAATGTAGGGATGTACAGTATCTGGTGCAGCACACGGAGCCACCATCCTTACGACGTACAGGGAATTACTTCAGAAGACTGCGTGTGTTGGGCGCTACCATCACGGCGCTAGCTGCTGTGCTAGCTTCAGTTGTAAACAGGCTAAGTAGGCTAACTAGGCTTAGCAGGTTGAACAATACCACAGAAAAGTCAACAGTCTCACATAGTATGATGTTGATTCCCTCTATATCTTAAGCATTTAAACAAAAGGAGGTTAAATGTGATAACAAAGGGGCCCAAACCCCCGGCCGTGGGGCCATATTGTGTTTCGTTGGTCTTTTTTTTAACATTTATAGACACATTTATTTTGTCTTTTTACCCCTATCATGTCGTGTTATTAATCAAATATGCCTAATTATAAATAGAAAATGACACATGACAGACAATCTGTGAGTGACTAGTGCGATATGTAACTTGACAAGTTTTCTATTAGGAGTTTAAGAACCCTTTGTATGAAACCATCTTATTCATAATGTTCTTTTGGAGAAAAGAGAGACAGAGAGAGAAACTAAGTCAGTTATCACCCCACGCTTGGCAGTGGTTCGATGCACTGGAAACCCAACTGTGCGACTGAAATGTAACTGACTGAAGGCAGGACGTTTGGCACCTTCCTGTTGGTAAGACCAGCTGTACGGGTGCATTGTGTACTCTGGTAGCGCTGTTAACAGATATTCATGGATAAACACAAAAACCTACAGCGCTGCAATCACACACACACATACACACTGTACATACAGTAAGTCTCTTTTTTAAATATTGCACATCCAATAAAACACTGATGACAGACAGACAGACAGCCTGCTGTGGCGTGAATCTGTAAACCATGAACCACTCTAACTCTGGTATATAATCAGCATCTAATCAACAACTAGTTCAGAGGTTCACAATCTCGGAACCCAGTGGCTATCTGTCCGGCCGACTCTGGCGACGATATACCTCTTCGGGCAAGGGCCAATATTTCTGGTGTTCTAACCCTAAACCCTAGTGGATAACGGATATTCGGGCCAAGACTTCCTCTTCTGTGCGCCTATGAATGCAGAATCAATCTTTTTAAATAGCTAATAAAAAGCTAAATCTTCTTTTTCTGTTTTTTTCCGAGGCGGAACACATTTCGGCCAGTGTGTTCCGCTTCTTTTGCTCTCCACGCGGACTGTTTACCTGCATGCCACCAAAGCCTGCTCAAACGTGATTGGTCAATACTACTCGGACTAGAAACGGAGACCAGGACGCTTCCGATACCAAAATCTTGTTCTGTTGCATACAGATTCTGTATTCATATACAGATATCTGTTTATGTAGATTAGTGGTTCACAGACTGTGGGTCGCGGGTGGGGGGGATAAATACATCTAATGAAATGAAATTGAATGATTTTGATGTATTTCCAATCTCTTTCAAATCTCGTTTTGAATTTTGTTTATTAGCATTCATAAAAAAAAATGGCAACGTTGTTTATGGCTGTGATGAGATGTAGGGTCGCACACAATAAAACACTTGTTTTTGGGGCGTCACGAGTCAAGCATTTGGAGACCCACTGAACTAGAACATGGCACCATGCTCTCCTCTCTTGAACAGGTAAATCATAAAAATACAATCTAAAATGAAGCTGTAAAAGTGTACTGGGTGGGTGGTGGGTGGTGGGGGGAGGAGGGTGGTCAGAGCCCGCAGAAAGACATGGGGAGCAGCCCGGTGCAGCTGTCCATAGCGACCAGTCCATAGCAACCACAGTAAACTGATAAGGAAGAGCAGGTCTGACACTGGAGTTAGTCGTGGAATATGATTGTGCTAGTCCAAAGGTCTGCGGTTCTGGGTCGTTCTGACCCAAAAAACCGGGACTCGAACACAGGTCCGCCCCATACACACTTAATTAGTTGTTGTTGTTGTTGTTTTATGACTTGAAGACGTGCACTGCGCGCACCACGTACTGCCTGCAGATGGGGCACTCGTTCATCCGCTTCCCACATTTGGTACAGGTGACCATGTGACCGCACTCCAGCAGCACACAGTCAATGACAGCGTCCATGCAGATGCGACACAGGTTGTCGTCAGAGGCCAGCTGAGCTCGCACGCGGTCTGTGGAGAGAGGCAAACACGGGGGGCTTTCATGGTGATTGGTAGCGCATTTGGAAATACTGTAGGCCGGCCAATACGGGAGGGTTTTCAAATATTTATGAAACTGTGTAATGATACTCGCCTTTTTTAAGTCTGTATCGGTAACGCTGTAAAAACCTCCCAGGGAGAGATTCAGCCATGATCTGCTTCCTTGTTTGTCAGTGCACATCAAAGTACACTTGAAGCCAATTATGTATGAATCCCATCAAAACAAAGTAAATACGACTACATCCTGGGAATTTCTTTTTCAGCACTAACATTACAGACGTCAAAAGGACAAGTTTTGGGTGAGTTAGGAGAGTGTATTTGTAATTGTCCATTATAATCTGTGGAGTCTCGACAATGGCGATTGCCAGAACTCCAAACTCAATTGTGTGATTAGATCTTGGTAAAAAACGATCGTCACAGTCAGGAGAGATGGGAAAATTAGGTCCAGGTCTAACTGGCCTGGGTTCCCCTTTAATATTCTATGCGGGAAAAGCTGGTATTTCGCCAGATCAGCGGGTTAGGTTCAACCCCAAGCCCTTTCTATCGGTCAGCGCATCTCCAGGACATGTTTTGTAAATGTGAACTAAGACACACTCCTGCCAAACAATGTAATAGGTTTTAAGTAATGACATGGTGTCATGATATGTAGGCAATATGGCCGCAGCATGCCTTCACTAGCGCGGTGAAGAAGCCATACATCAGCTCATTATACGCTGGGAGACATGGCTGTGTGTTTGCTGTGACGTGCCTTTACATAAAAACTGCTTACCTGTGACTCCACTGTTGCAGTTTGGTGGAGGATATGCTACCACTTGGTTAACATACGAGAAGGGGCAGTAATAAAAAAAACTATTAGTAGTCTAAAATGCAAGAAGCCCCTAAACAATCAGCAATTAATACTTATTTCAGTTGACCTCCCATTATATGGCTTTCTCCAGATACATAATATATACCTCTTTATAGATAAATAATGAACAAGGTCATATATTTCATACAGGCTTTGTGACAATATAATCTAATTGAAATATTTACCTGCAGTTATGGTGTTGCTTACATTTTCCACTGTAAGAAAACAACAAAATATTTCTTTCCGTAAATAACACATCTTAGACTGCAATTTTGGACATCAGCAAGGTTACAATTGACATTCACCATGCATTTGTGAAAATTGTGAAAATCTGTCATATTTTTATCAATCAAAATTGCTTACTGGACTTCCTGTTCTGTTCATTCTCCCTGTAGAGTCGGTGCACTCGCTCCAGGAGCTCCCATTTCTCACAGCAGCCCGAGTAATTGACAAAATTCCTGGCAAGAATCTCTTTGAGCTGTCGGACGGAGAGGTTTGCTATGGCCTCTTCATTGTCCAGATCAGATAGAGACGCACGGATCCTTCTCTGCGTTGCTGGGCTGACCTACAAACCAGACAGTAAAATAACCTTACCTCAAATGATATATATATATATATATATATATATATATATATATATATATATATAAACATATATACTGTATACAGTATATATGTGTGTGTGCGGTCTGTTCTGTGCTGGTAGTCCAGAGGACTGTTTGTGTGTGTGTATGTGTGTGTGTCTGTTCGATGTTTCATTTACTCTCTTTCATAATTCATCACATTGGGAAAATGCATTTTAGTGGAGTTAGCTGTGTGTGTGTGTGTGTGTGTGTGTGTGTCCAGTGGTCGGAGATGAAACAGAGGAGATTCTTTGAAATACAAAGCAGTGAACACAGCGATAGTGAAGATTGGAGCAGCGGGGAACAGATACAGTACACGGCCTTTGTCTTTCCTCTACATCATCATCCAACACACACACACAGACACACACACACACACACACACATATATAATTAATGAGGGATTAGCTCATGGTTTTATTTACCTCTATGACACAAAGGCACGCACTAATAGGATGCAGTTCAAACTCACACAGAGGATTCGAGCGCGTCTCTTGGCCCGAGCCTGGGGACCAATTTATTTACATGCCGTTTGAGAAGAAAAGACCGTTGGAGGAAAGAATGAGACAAAAAAAAGGACAAAAAATAGAGAGAGAGGTGAAGAGACAGTTGGGAATTACAGAGACAGCCCAGTGGAACGGATGAGTGAGACAGATCTGCTTCTCTCCCCGAACAGGCACTAAACCAATTTACTGTTTTAGACGTGTGTGTGTGTGTGTGTGTGTGTGTGCGTGTGCGTGTGTGAGTGACATTGCCGTGCACGTTTGCCTGTATATTGTAGCGTAGCGTATAAGACGCGAGCTCCCAGCGGTTGATTTCTGCTGTCATTGTTAAATAGAAAAAAGAAAAACTGCAAGCACACCTGTTCAAATTAGAAACCATCTTCGGAGAGCTACAAATCTATTTTTCGCCGAAAAAAAAAGCAAAGGCGTTATGTTAGACACTTGTGTCGTTGAAAGTGTTATTATTATGACATACTTAAGTGCTGTCATTTGCTTTTGAATATTTTGCGGTGTGTATCATTTCACAGGAGAAGGTGTCACGTTTCACAGAAGACAAACACCTTTTTTGTTCCCCCTCATCTCTTACCTCTGTTTTTGTTGTCGTTGCAGGCAGGACGCCAGCGATCTGTCCGGACCCATACAAAGGCAAGACGTCTCTTTTTCTCTCTTCTTATCTCCCTATTCCCGTTGCCTATCTTTCTTATGTTTCCGTTCCTCTCTTTCGCAGAGTTTATTTTAAGAGACTCGAGCCAGATGTTTTAACATGCCAAGACGGGGAAAGCATTTTCTGTTGAAAGTAACTTGCGGCGTTACTGTGTGTACCCCCGTCAACAGTAGCTAATTATGTTACTACGTTATTTCATTTTGAGTTATGAAACCTAACTTTTTTGGACATACTGCAGGCACAACTCCACCCCGGTTACTACGGGGACGGCCTGCCGCTTGCATTTCTTAAAGGGACGAAGACTATTTCGGTCTGAGCTTGAGAAGTAGTGGAGATTCGTCAAAGTAATCCGACTACATAACGTGCATTACTTTCAACGGGAGTAAAGGACGAGCTAGGCTATGCGTAGATAGAGAGAGAGAGCGAGAGGGGCTAGAAAAGAGGGAAATTAAAAGGGAGAGAAGTGACAAGGCCCAGATCAATGGAGGAGCAGGGTCATTACGCCAGAGCTCAGGGCGACACATCAAGGGTGGGGTGGGGGGGGGTGTTGGTGGTAGTTTAAATAAGGATCTTAAAATAGCTGCTCCTATTTTTCATCCGAGGAGACGGAACATGAAAAGGATGAATCTTCTACCCCAGAAACCTTTATTCTCTCTCTCACACACACACACACACACATACTTCCACGGCACATGTGGATACATACACACACACACACACACACCACCATGCAGATACACACACTCCCACAAACACGTGGAAGGGACAGACAGACAGACAGACAGACAGACAGACAGACAGACAGACACACAGACAGACAGACAGACAGACAGACAGACAG
>JAOEHI010003327.1:0-10863 GCA_025447815.1 Percopsis transmontana
TTGTATGTAATATACTCAAGATATAGGGCTTTTTGTGTGAGACGGTCATCCAGCCCCAGAAAACGGAATTTTCCACATGGGCACAAATGGTATCAAGATTTTGATCTAGATGTTTTGGAATAAAATTATAATGGTTGTTAAATGTAGATGAATGAAATCGCTTTTTACATAATTTTCAGGAAAAAAATACAATATTATGATCAGAAAGCCCTGTAATGAGATTATATGTTTTACCAATCCTTCCAACATGATTTGTGAATAACAAATCTATTAGAGTTTCCGAGTGATTAGTTATTCTGGTTGTTTATTTTATCATTTGTGTTAAATTAAAATAATCAGTTATTCGTTTAAGAGTTGTTCGTTCCCTCTTTACATTCCAGTTAATATTAAAATCACCCATTAAAATAATTTCCTTGTTTTATCACAGTGACTAAGGAGAAGTTTAAATTGTTCATAAAAATCATTCTCTGCAGTGGGCTTTCTATATATACACACTATAATGAAAGACATTGTTGCAGAAAGTGATATATCAACACCTACACATTCGAATCCAATTTCACTTGGCCATTCAATCATTGTGCACTTTAGTGTATTTCTAACATACATTATTACTCCCCTACCCCTCCCATTATTTCTGTCCCTTCTAAATGCATTATACCCAGGCATATTTACAACAGCCTCAGGGGAATAATGGGTTAACCACGTCTCTGAAACTCCTAAGAAATCAATATTGGAACTGCACAGCAGATGTTACAATTGTTCACATTTTGGTTTTATACGCATGTTTAAGTGTCCGCCAAAAAGTCCCTTTGCTTTTAACAACGGATCCCAAACTACCCTTGCCTAAATTAATGTGTGGAATATGTTGTTGGTTCTATGCCGTTTGAGGACTGGATTCCTATGTTTTATTCGAAGAGTCTGTTGATTAACATTGCAAAGGTCAGAAACGGTTATTTGTGTCAGCGTAGTCACACGCTCACCAGTGGACGCTCCTGCATCCCTCCTGCAGCGCTGCCTCTCCGGTGAGTGCGCCGCCACCGGCACGATCCCCGCCGAGTCCACGGAGAGTCCCAGCCCAACAAGGCCAACCATGCGCTCCACACACGGCAAAACAGTCCCTCCAAGGCCGCCCACGTCCCCGCACGCCGCACCACCACCCAGCGACACGCCCAAGCCGAACCAGGAAGGAGCGCCGACAGAGCCACGAGCACACAACAGCCCAAGACGCGGAAGCCCCACAGGCCACAGCCCGAGAAGCGGGCGATTCGATAGTGACCAGATGGTAGTATATTGAGGGCCGCTATGCGTTGGCTCTGTTGTTTCTTCTGTAGCGCCGATAATGTTGGCTGCAGGTGTTGGGCCCGGATTAACTTCGATGTCTCCAGCCAGAAGCAGCACACTGGAGGACTTCCCGCTGGAGCAGTCTCGGGATGACACTCTACGCTTTGCCTTCGACTGCGTGATTTCTATTGATGGTCAAATGGTCCACCCTGAATCAGCTATCACTTTCTCTCATTTTGCTATTGTTAGGGACAGATTATACCGAGTGAGTCGTGACACTCAAACAGGGGAGGAGGTAACGCAATTATTAGTACCAAAGAGCCGTCGGGAAACTATTTTTCAGGTGTCTCACTTCAACCCGATGGCGGGACACATGGGGAGTGAAAAAACACTTAAGCGAATAATGACTCGGTTTTACTGGCCTGGGATCTGGGCCGACGTACGCCGCTGGTGTGTGTCTTGCCCGGATTGCCAGCTAGTAAACCAAACCGGCAGTTCCGAGGGCGCCGTTGCGTCCACTGCCGTTGGTAGAGGTTCCGTTCGACCGGTTAGGTATGGACCTCATCGGACCATTTGACCGAAGTGCTCGTGGATATCGCTTTGTATTAGTGTTGGTGAACTATGTAACGCGAAATCCCGAAGCAGTGCCGCTGTGCAGCATATCCGCTAAGAGTGTTGCGCAAGCACTGTTTTCGGTCATCTCCCGAGTCAGAATTCCGAAGGAAATTCTGACGGACCAGGGCACCCAGTTTAATTCACGTACACTACGCGAGCTGTATGGGTTGTTGGGGGGTGTCAGCAGTAAGGACCAGCGTATACCACCTCCAAACTGATGGGTTGGTGGAAAGGCTGAACCGAACTCTGAAGGCAATGATCCGTAAGTTCGTGCACGAGGATAGTCGTAATTGGGATAGTCGTAATAAGTGGCTAGAGCCTCTGATGTTTGCAATTCGGGAGGTGCCCCAGGCCTCCACGGGAGACGGGTCCCAGTAATAGTAAAAATGAAGTGCAATACATTGTGGACCTACGAGCAAAACTCCAGGCACTGGGTCAGTTATCATAGGAGAATTTGCTCGAGGCCCAGCAGCGGCAGCAGGAGCTGTACAACAGGGGAACTAGGCTACGCAATTTCTCGCCGGGAGACAAAGTACTAGTATTACTCCCAACTTCTAACTCTAAATTAATCACCAAGTGGCAAGGGCCCTTTGAGGTCACACGACGAGTGGGCGATGTTGATTATGAGGTTGTACGTAGTGATAGGGGCGGAGCCCAACAGATTTACCACATCAACCTCCTGAAATTGTGGAGGAAGGCGGTGCCTGTGTCGTTGGTGACGTCGGGGAGTGAGAGAGATGAGTTAGGACCGCAGGTTCCAAAATCGAACCAATCCACCTCCCTCCAGTTGAGTGACCGTCTCTTGCCGGCCCAACACACAGATGTAGTGAAACTACAGCAGCGCTTTGCTGACGTGTTTTCTCCCCTACCAGGACACACCACTTTCATGCCGCACTATATCGACACCAGCCCGGGCGTGACAGTTCGTACACGGCCCTATTGGCTTCCAGCACACAAGAGAGAAATAGTGCGGAAGGAATTAGAGGCCATGCTAAAGATTGTTCTGGTGGAGCAGCATGTGCAGCAGGTGGGTGCCGTGCTCCCTCCGGCAGGCGGGGCTCACGCAGATCACACGTTGGTATCTAGCTCTCCAACCGTTTAAGTTCAAGGTGATCCACAGGCCGGGGGCGTAGATGGTTGTGGATGACTTCCTCTCTCGGCCGCAAGGAGGGGGGGGGGAGTTGGCTGGGCCGGATGTGGCCCCGGCCTGAGTCGGGCGGTGGGGGTATGTGGGAGTGTGGGCGTGGTTTAGCCCTGTCTGTGTGTGGAAGGAATGTGGCGAGGTGTGGTTCACGGGGCTGGGAGACAGGTGAGGGCAATCAGTAATCACCTGTCCCTCTTTTAAGCAGTGAGAAGGTCGGCGAGCATGAGGGCCGGTCAAGGACCGGAGGAAGCCGACCGAGAGAGAGACCTATCTATACCAGGTAGTGTTAAAGACCTTTGTATGTATATGTTGTGACCGGTGTGAGTGGCAAGGGGGAGAATAAAGACCCGTGTGGACAGTGTTTGTGTGCCACAGTGACTTTCTAGGCATAGACATGAGGCGCCATTGTGCTTATCATCCCGCCAGCGGGGGTGCGGTAGAACGTGAAAATGGTACTTTGAAAACTAAACTAATCAAGTGTTGTAAAGAGACAGGTCTCCCCTGGACAAGAGCACTTCCTATACTGCTCACCTACGTGAGAATGAGGAAACGGACAAGGACAAATCTCAGCCCATTTGAGATTTGGTGAAGGAGCTGCGCAGGAAATATTGGCGAAATAAGCGCTGGACGGGACCCTTTCAGATCTTGCTGACCACGGATACTGCAGTTAAGGTCACAGAGAGGGCCACCTGGATTCACGCCAGCCACTGCAAAAAACTCTTAGACAAGCCTTTAGCAAGACTGCTTCGCAAACCCTTCGCAAACTATTTTCAGACATACAGAATGAATTAACAGCAATTCGCGAATTGGCATTACAGAATCGGATGGCCCTAGATCTTTTGTTTGCTTCCCAAGGTGGTACATGTAAAGTTATAGGTAAAGAATGCTGTGTATATATACCAGATGCAAATAGTTCTGTGGAGGATTTAGGTCATGTCATACAACAGTCCAGCCAAGATATCCATGCAAACTATGGTTTATTTTCTAACTCTTGGCAAGAAAGCATAGACTCTTTCCTAGATTCTATGGGTGGCTGGACTCGTTACATTTTTCTATCACTAGGGTCTATCGCAATAGTATCGATATCTATTTTTGTTTTTATTTACTGTTGTTACTGCGCTCCTATTTTGTGTACACTTTGCTCACGTTCTAAAAGTACTATGGTAGGGCAACAAGCAGACATGCATGATAACTTAGATTGTGATTCTGACATTGAAGATGACACTATTGAATAACTTAGTTGTGTGAGTAAATTGTCCCGACATTAATCTTTTAAAAGTTTTATTTCCTTTTGCATTTTTATTCTAGGTGATTTATCTTTTATTGTTTCTCTTCTTGTTTAGTTAAATTCACTCGCAGCTGAAGACAGAATGTCGATGACATTGTAAGGGAATTTCTCCTACTGATAATGTGTTTAGTGATTTTCCTCCAAATTAGCTAGAGGAGGTTTTTACACTAGAAAGGAAAATCAGAGGAGTTTTCGCCCTTTCACGATGAGTAAAAATTAAATATTTTTATGAGTTAAATGTATTTTAATGCTATTGGTTTATTTACTCTGTTTAACAATTTTCCATATCCTTTAGCTGGTTTTGGTTAATTTTTTTGTTTTCCCCTCACTCGTTAATGATGTTGTGTTTTAAACTTATTTTAAGGGTAACACATCTGATGCACGTGTGATTGTATATAGTTCTATTGTGTTGATCATTATTGATCAGAAGAGTGGAAATGTTATGGAGAATTTCATATTTGAACTATATACTACATTTAAATTCTGTGTTGTACCATTCTATATCTTTAGACAGATGTAAGCACACAGTGTAATGTGAGATGTTTGGATTTCTGACAGCTCCAGGATGGGAGCTGCCCTTGCAAATCATTACTTAGGCAGGGGGCATTGAACCCGAGTGGACAATGTTCAAATCCTCCATTGCTGAAGCTGCGGCGGGGAGCGGTGGTCTCAGGGTCTTGGGTGCCTCAAGGGGCGGTAACCCTAGGGCACCGTGGTGGACACCGATGGTCAGGGAAGCTGTCCGACGGAAGGAGTCTTTCCGAGATATGTTATCCCAGAGGACTCTGGAGGCGGTTGCAGGGTACCGAAGGGCCCGAAGGGTTGCAGCCTCTGCCGTGAAAGAGGCAAAGCAGCGGGTGTGGGAGAAGTTTGGAGAAGACATGGAGAAGGACTTTCGGTCGGCACCGAGGTGCTTCTGGAAAACCGTTCGCCATCTCAGGAGGGGGAAGCGGGGAACCATCCAAGCTGTGTACAGTAAGGATGGAACGCTGTTGACCTCAACTGAGGAGGTAATTGGACGGTGGAAGAAGCACTTTGAGGAGCTCTTGAATTGAACATGCCCTCTATGTTAGAGGCAGAGCGGGAGGATGATGGGGGATTTTCGTCAATTTCCCTGGTGGAAGTCACTGAGGTAGTCAAACAACTCCACACTGGCAAAGCCCCGGGGATTGATGAGATCCGTACAGAAATGCTGTTCATGCTGTTCCCTGTTCAAAAAGGGGGACCAGAGGGTGTGTGCCAATTACAGGTGTGGTAAGGTCTACTCCAAGGTCCTGGAAAGGAGGGTTCGGCCGTTAGTCGAACCTCGGATTGAAGAGGAACAATGTGGATTCCGTCCTGGTCATGGAACAACGGACCAACTCTTCACTCTCGCAAGAATCCTAGGAGTATGCCCATCCGGTCTACATGTGTTTTGTGGATCTGGAGAAGGCGTATGAGATATTGTGGGGGGTGCTGCGGGAGTATGGGGTAAGGGGGTCCCTTCTCAGGGCCATCCAATCTCTGTACGACCAAAGCGAGATCTGTGCTTTGTCACCAATCCTGTTTGTGATATTGATGGATAGGATATCGAGGCATAGTCATGGTGGGGATGGGTTGCAGCTTGGTGGGCTAGGGATCTCATCGCTGCTTTTTGCAGACGATGTGGTCCTGATGGCATCATCGGCCTGTGACCTTCAGCACTAACTGGACCGGTTTGCAGCCGAGTGTGAAGTGGCTGGGATGAGGATCAGCACCTCTAAATCTGAGGCAATGGTTCTCAGCAGGAAACCGATGGAGTGCCTACTCTGGGTGGAAAATGAGTCCTTACCCCAAGTGAAGGAGTTCAAGTACCTTGGGGTCGATGGAGCGGGAGATTGGTCAGAGAATCGGCGCAGCAGGGGTGGTATTGCACTTTCTTTATCGTACCGTTGTGACAAAAAGAGAGCTTAGCCAGAAGGCAAAGCTTTTGATCTACCAGTCAATTTTTGTTCCTACCCTCACCTATGGTCAAGAAAGCTGGGTCATGACCGAAAGAACAAGATCCAGGGTTTCCTCAGGAGGGTGAGAAGCTCAGTTATCCGTGAATTGCACCCTTGGGGTGCTGTAACACAATTGAGGAGTGCACCTTTAACAACACTGCAGTGCTGCTGCTGTGGTTACAGTATGCTTGATGAGTCAGTCAGTTAAAGTGGATGTAATCCACCCCCTCTCTGAGCTGCAGGGATCTTAGGTTTTCCTCCAAATCTCCTCCCGTCCTGGAGCACACAGGACAGACAACTGATCAATCAGGAGTCTCTCTCTGTCTCTCTCTCTCTCTCTCTCTAGACCTAAACTCCAGATCCCAGTTATTCACTATATTTTAAAAAAATCTTTATTATATATTATAACTCATATCAGAGAAAAGCTAGAACAGATGTAACGGAGGGGGAGACGGACCAGATAAACACGTGACGGGTGATATCAGGTACGTTGTAGGTTGTTGTGTTTTTATGCATGGATGTCAACAGGATAAGATGGTTTGATTTTTAAACTTCGGTCACCCAAAATAATGTGCCCTTTTTAAATCTATGAACATGGCTGGACTGCAAAGTGTTGCCTACAATGACAATGATCCATGAATTGTACCCAGTAGTTACCAGTCACAGGAATTAACACGGGGCTAATGCAGGTCGTGGGCAGATGTGTCAGCCATTAAGACTATTTTGGTTTGATTATGTCTAAACGGGTTAGAAGGGAAAACAAAGCAGAGAAGGAGGTGTGAACTCTGACCTTGCCTCCTTCATCGAAGCGTCGAACCACATTCTGGAGCAGAACCACGTCGGCGTGGCGACAGTAGGGCCGTGAGAGATGTAGGTCTACATTACAACTACAGTTAACATTATACACTGTACATGTACATACAGTATACAATTTACAGTCCCATAAACCCACCACCAGCTGATAAGGTCACCATGAACTTCTGTTCAGTCACACAAACAACATAAACCATATGCATCAGTGAAAAAATTTACACACATATGAAATATTGAAAGAACTAGAAATCAAACACTTTAATCCAGGTGAAGGAAATATATGTTTTAATAGTGTTTTAACATCATTGTTGGCCCTGTTACCTGGAAAACATACACATACACACACACACAGTCCAAAGGGTGCAGATTAAACCCAGTTAGGTTAAAAACAAAGTCTTAAAGGAAACAGTAAGATGAGAAATTAGAGAATACATAATCATAGAAGTATCCTGGAATGCTAAGAAGTGACCAGGCCATGTTTATCACAGTACCTTTACAGATGTACAGACATATTATCACTATGGGATAACAAAGTTTGTTAGCGTGTGTCTGCTGAGGGGGTAGGTTGTGGCAGGCCGGGGGTCTTCTCCAGTGGTTTATAACTGGAGCTTTGTACTCTTCTAAAAGATAATGACTCCATCAACGCACGTTGGAAGGAGCACTTTCAGGAACTTCTCAACCATGACTGTTTAGGCAAGCCAGACATTTCCGATCATATCCCGCAGAGTCAACAGGAAGTATATCTACTGCATAGGGACATTGAAGTAAAAAGTTGACCACCAAGTTATTGAAAAATATAATGTAGGAAAATGTTCCATATACTATTAGGTTTCTTATGCAATGTTTTAAGCCATTTAGCTTTGATAGTGCAATTAAATAAAGAGAAATCTAATACATTTAATCCTCCATTGTATATATTGTTTGAGATTACTTCTTTCTTTATTTTATGTTGTCTACCTGTCAACTTGATCCCATGCCCACTAGCCTCATCAAAACATGCTATCCCTCCATCTCTTGCCTGGTCACTGACACTATTAACTCCTCTCTCGCTACTGGCTTCGTGCCCCCCACCCTGAAAACTGCAGCTGTGACACCCACACTCAAGAAAACCAATGCTGACCCCAATGATCTGAACAACTTCCGCCCCATCTCCAACCTTCCTTTCCTCTCCAAAACACTTGAGAGGGTGGTGGCCTCTCAACTCCTCAACCATCTAAATTCCAACAACCTACTTGAACCGTTTCAGTCTGGATTCCGTCCCAAACACAGTACTGAAACGGCTCTTGTAAAAATCCCAAATGACCTCCTCCGTGCAGCCGACTCCGGCCTCCTATCAATCCTTGTCCTTCTTGAGCAGACTGCGGCCTTCGACACCATCTCCCACCCACTCCTCCTGGAACGTCTAGCTGGCATTGGTATTTCAGGAGGTATTTCAGGTATTTCAGCCAACAATTCGTCCAGCTGAAATCCCACAGATGTGAGGCAGTCTTACTGGGTGTCCCTCAAGGCTCGGTGCTGGGTCCTCTGCTGTTCATCATATATATCCTACCCTTGGGCGATCATGAGACACCACAACATTGACTTTCACTGCTATGCGGATGACACCCAGTTCTACATCTCAACTGAACCCACCTCATCCCTCCCCCAATCTCCATCACCAACTGCCTTCACGACTGGATGACCCTAAACGCCCTTAAACTCAACAATAGGAAGACAGAGGTCCTGCTCATTGGCTCCAAATTCACTCTCCCCACACAAGATAACTCCAGCCTGAAGTTTGCCGGTCTTCCCATCCCACTGGTAACAACCGCGAAAAGTCTTGGTGTCATTTTTGATAATTCCCTTTCATTTGAATCACACATCAAAACCATTACCCGGGCATCCTTCTTCCACCTCCGCAACATATCTAGACTCCTTCCCTCACTCTCACATGCCATCTAGTGACCATTTTATTGTAGAGGCATTTGTGGAAGCCAATTGGGTTCATATCATGACTTTCAGTTGAGAAAAGGAAATTGATAAAGCTATTACATTTTACATTTAGGCCTGTATTTCATGCAGTAGCCTATGTGTAAGTATTGTGTAGGCTAAACCGACTGGACAAAGACTATCCACCAAGCTAGAAGAGGCCATACCTTCAGAGGACACCATACTATGTATTTATGATACGATAGTTAGACAAATATTGTATGCATTTTAGTGACCTTTTGTTTTTAGAGCCACTTAGAGATATTGTGAGTATAATAACTTTTCATGTCAATTAGAAAAATAACAAAGGTAGGTTTCTTGTTAAGATAACTCATCTTATGAATAAAGAATTTCCCCATTGTAATATAAATATAAAGGTTAACAATTTATGTTGACATATATCGTCAGTATGTGAGAAATAAAACAGAATATCTACACTTTGATGTGAATATTTGTATGAAGTTTGTTAGACATAATCTTCCATATCTTTCCAGAAAATTGCAAAAACGTATTCTATTTAACAAAAAACACATTGTTTTTAACATTGGGGCAGTATATAGACAGCACCTCATTGCAGGGATCACATCTATGTTTGATCAAGAAAGATATCTCTGACTTTATTAGTTACAAAAAATAGGTGCGGTGTAGACCTTGCTTTGTACCAATTCACTTCATAGTGTGAAGCCCATTTGAAAATAGCTGCTGGGATAGACTTCCTGTTAACCCTATCTCTTATGAATTTGCTATTAAATTTTTTATCTATTACTTTGATAAAACTTCCACATTATCCTTAACTGCTACATGCTGAATAGCACAGTATGTGTCATTTAACAATACTAGTAATCCAGTTGGTATAGCTTTTATTAAAGCATTATATTCCTTTGGTGAGATGTCAGTGTTATATTTGCATTTGAAAAGTATAATGAGAGTTATTATGATTCATCAAATGGTTTACAAATAGTATATTGTTTTCAAACAAGCCCTTCAAAAAAAGTGTTTTATATCTATAATTAATATCACGGTTGTTTCATATGTAACATATGGAGAAAAAAGTTGTCCAGCATGTAAGCACCTATTTATGAAAAGCTGCTAGTTTAACAGGAAGTATATCTACTGCATAGGGACATTGAAGTAAAAAGTTGACCACCAAGTTTTCTGGAAAATGTTCCACATACTATTAGGTTTCTTATGGAATGTTTTAAGCCATTTAGCTTTGATAGTGCAATTAAATAAAGAGAAATCTAATACATTTAATCCTCCATTGTATATATTGTTTGAGATTACTTCTTTCTTTATTTTATGTTGTTTGCTTCTCTATATAAAATTGTATAATAATTTGTCTAAAACTATGCAGAAAGGCCTTGAGATTTCCAAAGAGGAGAAAATGTATGATGCCCTAGATAAGCCCTCTATTTTAGATTACAAAACCTTGTAAGCTTAAATCTCTAGCTAGCCAAAGCTGTCATCTCTAAGTGGCTCTAAAAGCTAAAGGAGGCAGGATAGTCTAGGCATTGGACTCCCAGCCAGAAGGTCATATGTTCAATCCCCCTGTAAGCATCCTTGAGCAAGATGCCTAACCCCTATTTGCTCCATGTAAATTGTGGGATGATTCCCATACAGGTGCAACTATTTACGGGCCCCTATTTAAGTTTGCCGACAGCACTAGGGGCTGTCAGTTATTGTTTTCTGTTTTCGATTTGTCACAGAGACGCTATGTCAGACATGGGCATTGTACGGCCCCCGGGCCACATACGGCCCTTTGGTTGACTCTGACCGGCCCGTGTAAGGTTATT
>JAOEHI010003328.1:0-10863 GCA_025447815.1 Percopsis transmontana
CACACACACACACACACACACACACACACACACACACACTGACACACACACACACACACACACACACACACTAACACACACACACACACACACACACACACACACACACACACTAACACACACACACACACACACACACACTAACACACACATACACACACACACACAAGCTTACAAAAGAACAGAGAAACAATGGAGACAGGAAATGGCTTAACCCTGCACCCTTCAACCTGGACACACACACACGCACACACACACACACGCACACCTCGGTCCATGAAGGGCGGTGGTCCCTCAAACACAGAAGCAGGAAACTGTTACAAAGCACACACACACACACACACACACACACCAGGGGCTGGTGTGAATGCTACTGGTGGAGCACAACATTAATGTGTCTAGAGTCATGTTAGAACATTAATGTGTCTATAGAATCATGTTAGAACATGAATGTGTCTATAGAGTCATGTTAGAACATGAATGTGTCTATAGAGTTATGTTAGAACATTAATGTGTCTATAGAGTCATGTTAGAACATGAATGTGTCTATAGAGTCATGTTAGAACATTAATGTGACTATAGAGTCATGTTAGAACATTCATGTGTCTATAGAGTTATGTTATGTTAGTACTAAATGTGTGTTCTATTGTATCTTGTTGTACTCAGTTTGCCTTCTTTTATCTCACTGTTTTAATCCTTTATTATTGTCACAAAAGCCCTTCTAGGGTCTTCCGCTATAAACACTATACTGCTTGTTCAACGTTCGTCTATGTATGCTGGATCTGTCCCGATCAAATCAACCATACATTAATAACTAATAAAGACATTACATGTGTGTGTGTGTGTGTGTGTGTGTGCATGAGTTACTGGTGTGCACGGTGAGGTTCTGATGTTCATCGTTGCTCCAGATCTTCAGGCTGTAGGAGCTTCCTGGTTCCAGATGGTCCAGCAGGCAGGAGAACACACTTGTCTCCTCATCTCCTGCCTCCTCGTATCCTCTCCTAGTCCCCATGCCTCCTAGCTCATTAGAGGACAACTCAGGGCCACTTTTCGCCTTGTCTCCTATCTCCTCGCCTCCTTCGTTCTCCTTGCCCCCTATCTCATTCCCCCCTAACTCCTCGCCCCCTTGTCTCCTGCAGGGGGCGCTGTCGGGCCCGGTCTCTGTAGCCTCCAGGGAGACCGAGCAGGAGCGCCCCCACATGGAGACCGTCAGGCTGACACTGTCTAGGTGAGACATCACCTGCTGCACGGAAATCTGACACGAGAGGGAGTCCACAGTCTGCTGGGTGAGAGACAGCGAGACAAACAGAGAGAGAGAGAGTTGCAGTATGTGTCAATCTAAGGTCTCTGACCCCCAAACATTAGCATTAGCTGTAGACTTAAACCACGACTAACACATTAACACGCACATAACTAACATGTTTCTCCTGCATCCAGGAGGCCATTTAGGAGAGATTTAAGAGGATTTAAGAGAAGATAATATCAAGGAATATTAATAGAGGAATCCACAAGGCTTTTCTCAACTCAACATGTTGTTAAAACGTCACATCAGGTCAATACTGTCTTATTTACACGTATAAAAATTCATGTAGGGAGGTGTGAGGATCAGACATCATACTGATAATAATCCGAGCAAGGAGCTCTGGAGAAAGCACGTTTCTGTTTCTGACGCTGGCATACCTAGAGATAAACGTCCAGCAATAAAGAACAATGATGTAATAAGACAACTGTTCTTCATATTCCCAATAACAGTGGAATATGGCTGAGCAGGTAAACACATCGCCAATAAGTCAGACAGTACAACTTTCAAGTAAAATCTCATCTCAAGTAAAATAAAAACAATGAATGGGGTTTTATTGCATTTAACTTTTGGGTGTTTCCTGATATGAGAACAAGCTTCACAAGTCAATCAATTAATACTCAATGAAACTCAATGAAAATAATAAACCAACATAACATCTCCTTGGACATAACCTTTCCTTGTCATGTTCTGTAACATCTCCTTGATGTTATGTTTAAATTAATCTAATGGTGTTTTTCCCCAAATAATTGCAATAATCAATAATAATCAGTTATTTTAGAAAGAGTCTTACCAGAACCAGGAGCGCCAGACAGAAGACTTTACATGTCAGCATGTTGATGCAGGACAGACCAGCAGACCATAATCCAAATATTGAAATCCTAATTTAATAGAAAATATGAATTTTGTGTCGCTCTGTGTACTGGCTTGCCGTTTCCTCTCCTCCCGCGTGTGGAGCGAAGCGAGGCCTGACCTGTCTGTCTCTCTTCCTGTCTTTCTCCGCCTGCTGACCTGTCTGTCTCTCGCTCTCTCCCTAGCACACACCTACACACACACGCACACACGCAACACACCAATGCCCATCTCTGAGCCTGCCTGCCTGTCTGTCTCTCAACCTGTCTGCCTGTCTGTCTGTCTGTCTGTCTGTCTGTCAGTAGATCAGAAGTCTCTGAGCCTCAGTTCCAACAGGAAGCGGACTTCAGAAGAGCGTTTTATTGTTCACAACTTCTGCTCTAATAAAGATGAAAAGGATACTGTGTCAAGATTGCTTCTCTTTCCTCTGCAATGCATTGTGGTACTAGCGGTTCCCCTCATTAGAGAAACATTGTTCAGAGAAACATCTATCAGTAGAAACTGACTGCAGACAGACAGACAGACAAACAGAATTGCATTCTTCCATCTAAGATTCGACCAATTCTATCTGAGTGATGTAGAGACTCTAATTCATGCGTTCGTATCATCGCGTCTAGACTACTGTAATGGTCTGCTCTCCGGCCTTCCGAGAACGAGTTTAAAAAGTCTTCAGATGGTTCAGAATGCTCCTGCCACAATCCTTACTAGAACTAGAAAGTTTGACCATATAACCTCTATTCTTGCTGATGTCCATTGGCTACCAGTTGATCTCAGATGTCACTTCAAGATCCTCCTCCAGCTCACCTATAAAGCAATACATTGGAACCTTTCTATTTATCTAAACTAGTGACTCCAACCTATAGTCAATTACATTGGGTCATTTAGACACTTATCCAAAGCGACTTACAGGCAGGCTGACAGACAGACAGGCAGGCAGGCAGACAGGCAGGTTCTCCACCTACATATGTTTAATGTTTAATAACAGCAGGACCAGTGATGATGTCACTTCTCCCTGCTGATTAAAATCCTGCAAATATCAGCTGTCAGCCAATCAGATCACCAGGCAGAAACACAGCAAGACATGTAGACGGCCTGTTTTAGTGATAGATCGACTAAATATCAGTCAATAAAGGAGTCAATAAATACGAGGCTATATTAATCAATAATTCCTATTAGAAAAAGTTGATTAATCAGTCAAAACAAGTCACTCAATAAAACATGTTGATACATCTATGCCTGTTAGTAAGCCCGGTCCCTGTTGCTACAGATGACAGGACACATCTCAGGTGTTTTCAGATGTATTCATAAGCAGACCTCACATAGATACAGTAGTTAATAGGCTACAGCTCTACCTAGTGGCTAATGTGCTGAACTCCATCACAACATTCAGGTTAATATTAAATAGTAAATGCCACAGACAGTGTGCTAGTTCCCTGATAGACGTTAGAGCTACAATCAGTCAGTGAGTGGTAATGCATGTGTCACACCCAGACACTAGATTAAGTGAATCATTATTTCTTTACCTCAACCAGCCAAACACACAGATGTTTATATGGAAAAGTTAAAGATTGAAGCTTTCAGTTTTTCTACAACACACCTGGAAGGGAACTAGCATCATATATATTATACTGTATTATACTGTATTATATTATATTATATTAGGGAGGTCGAAGGTCACTGTTAGCACCTATACATCACTGTGTTACAGACCGTGTGTGTGTCTGTGTGTGTGTGTGTGTGTGGTGGTGGTGTCATGCAGACCGATTATAGATACTACAACATATCTGTGCTGGACCGATGGCACTAGATCCCTCTCTACCCCTCCCCCTACAGGTGAGGGGTAGAGATGGGAGCCTATGAGCAACACAGGGGGAGGATTTTCAAACCAAAACAATGTTTTTGTAACACTGGTTGTCACCAGAAGTGGGGAGTGTCCCTTTAGCACAGTCCATATGTTAAGATCAGGTGTATGGGGTTGGTGTGTTTCCATACTGGAGAGGTAAGAGGAAACTCTGTGTATGGTTCCAAAATGGTTCCATGTGTATGGTTCCAAAAACAGGATTCGCTTGTTAGCTTTTCTCAAAATATGACCAACTGTTATGAGTCTACTAAGATTGAAAAGTTAAAACAGTAAAAAAATAAAGTTATCATTACACAGATAAATTGTGTTTACCATTTAAACACACCTACTGTACTTACTGTACTTAATAATGTAAATTTTTGGTATAAAGGAGCGTATTTCAACAGGGTAGCTGTCACAACAAAAACACAACTTCTATAATATATATATATATATATATATATATTGGTTTAGCATAAACATATTAGTGTTAGCTTACATTAAGTAGTACATGGACAATTAGCACTCCAATGCTAAAGCTAAAGGTTAGCACCACTTTAACCAAGTTTGTGTTACCATGAAAACATAAATATAGAAGCAGTTTGGCCTGTTAGCATTTAGATTTAACATACTAAATGAAGTTTATAATGGCAGAATAGATATATATTATATACAGTATATTATATATATAATATTGTATTATAACAACTTTTTACTGAAGTATCTTGGTGCAGACCGCTAACAGTCGTTCATCTCTAAACATTTATCAACATCATCGTGTTACAAAACATGTTCACAGACCTCCAATAGAGTTACTAATCTGGTCAATCCACCGTCATTTATCTCTGTCCTGACGACGTAAAGGAACATTAAAGTTACGTTCAACATCCAAACAGTTGATTGTCTAAGAAACACGTCACCAACAGGAAGTATAAGTCGTAGTAGAAGAAGAAACGTTACATTCCAATCGCAGCCACATAGGCTCTTCAACAGCTCACTGTGAATCTTTATTGGCTGTCCACACTGTGCGTCAATTTCAAGGACCTCCCTCGAAAACCTTCCAATCAGTGTCCAGGTAAGCTAGCAGCTAATGCCTAGGTAAATGAGAGCTTCCAGGTTAGAGATGGGTCCAGGGGTGCTGGAAGCTCATTGGCCAGTTGGAGCAGAGAGACGGGCCTCGTAGAGACACAGGGCGTGGTGTACAAACTCGTACTGCTCAGACGTCTGAATCATCCCACCCCTGAGAGACAGACAGGTCGACTGTGAGGCAGGCAGGCAGGCAGGTGTGTGTGTGTGTGTGTGTGTGTATGTACCTATCTCCTCGGAGCTGACACACGATAGCCAGAACGTCCACCACACACTCCAGCTGGAGCTGACGACAGCCTATCGTCGTGGCGATAAAGCAGCCTGTTCGGCCAATCCCAGCGCTGCCAACCAGAGGAGGGAGGAGCTTAAGGTTAACAGTACAGCATGTGGGCTAACAGTACAGCATGTGGGCTAACAGTAAAGCATGTGGGCTAGGGCTAGGGCTACCAGTACAGCATGTGGACTAGGGCTAACAGTACAGCACGTGGGCTAGGGCTAGGGCTACCAGTACAGCATGTGGGCTAGGGCTAACAGTACAGCATGTGGGCTAGGGCTACCAGTACAGCATGTGGGCTAGGGCTAACAGTACAGTATGTGGACTAGGGCTAGGGCTAACAGTACAGTATGTGGGCTAACAGTACAGCATGTGGGCTAGGGCTAGCGCTAATAACAGTACAGCATGTGGGCTAGGGCTAGGGCTAGGGCTAACAGTACAGTATGTGGGCTAACAGTACAGCATGTGGGCTAGGGCTAGGGCTAACAGTACAGTATGTGGGCTAACAGTACAGCATGTGGACTAGGGCTAGTGCTAATAACAGTATTGCATGTGGGTTGGGCTAACAGTACAGTATGTGGGCTAACAGTACAGCATGTGGGCTAGGGCTAGGGCTAGCACTAATAACAGTACAGCATGTGGGCTAGGGCTAACAGTACAGCACGTGGGCTAGGGCTACCAGTACAGTATGTGGGCTAACAGTACAGCAAGTGGGCTAGGGCTAGGTCTAGGGCTAGTGCTAACAGCAAAGCACGTGGGCCACCTGCAGTGCACGATGACCGGCCCTGTCTGGGTCCCGGCCCGTCTGGCCGTCTCCACGTCGTCCATCAGCTCCAGCAGCGGCCCGGCTGATTCTGGGGTCTTGTGGTCAGGCCAGGACCGGTACCAGAAGTGGTCCAGCACGCGGCTCTGGTTCCCACACTGCACACACACACAGTGGTTGCTGTACCTTCAACCTTTTCCTAAAATTTGTTTGTTTAGTCCATTATTATCCATTATTATCCATTATTAATGTGTGTGCGTGTGTGTGTACCTTCAGCGTTAGCTTGCGGCGGCTGTAGTGTTTACACTCTGTGACGTTATTCACCACAACCTGAACCCTGCCAAAGACGCCACTGTGCTCTGGCCAGTACAGAACACACTTCTACACACACACACACACAGACACACACACACACAGTGTTACACAATGCTAGTGCAGGTGTGTGTGTTGTGATGTCACTGTATGGTCCATACTGTACCTCACATGGCAAATGCTCTCACGTGATAGGCGTGCACGTGAGAGGCGTGCATGTGAGAGGTAAGGGTGCATATGATAAGTGTGCATGTGAGAGGTAAGTGCACGTGATAGGCGTGCACGTGAGAGGTAAGGGATGGAGCACGGCCTCATATTACTTCGCTCTTCTCCTTCAGCTTGGTAACCATGACGATGACGGGCGTGGCCTGTTCCCACGCCATAAGCCAGAAGTCGTTCACCGTGTTCACCATGGGACCCTGTGTAGCGATGTACGCCCGCTGGTCACCACGGTAACCCTGTGCAGGACAACACAAGACGTCAACATGAGCAGGCGGACAGCTCTGCCAAGGTAACCAGTATTGTTTACGTTTATACTTTCTGCCAGGCTACTTGATAAAAACAACCCCATTGGCTATATGGATAAAGATAAATACATGCTTATACAGAATATAAAGAGCAGGCTATAGCACGTCTTAATTCATGTCTGCTTCATGTGTGTGTGTGTGTGTAGCTAACCCGTATGTAGTTAGCATTGATGTAGGAGCTCAGAGGGTCGTTGCCCTGTGACGTCAACAGCACCCTGGAGTGAGGGTCTAGGACACACAGCAAGGAGACGAGGAAAGGGGACGAGGGAAGGAGATGAGGGAAGGAGATGACATTCAGATAAATTTAAGTTTGTAAATGTCTGATAATTTGACATTTATTCTACAGAAATGTGTGCATGTGTGTGTGTGTGTGTGTGCATGAGAGAGAAAACACAAGAAGACTCAGACAGCCCTCTGTGAGTGGTCCTGTACTCTGATTAGCTGGAAGGAAGGAACCCCACCCTTTCCCTGATAACCCCGCCCACTTCCGCCTCAATCACAAACAATAACTGTGTGTGTGTGTGTGTGTGTGTGTGTTATATAAAGTCTTAATCAGGCTACTTGGCCAACTGTGTGATAACACACTGTCCTGTGTGTGCGTGTGTGTGTGTGTGCATGTGTCTCACTCGGCAGGATGGTGTTATATCTGTTCTTGGTTCCGTGGCTTGGAATGTTGAGGTCGTTAGGATCAACAAAATTCATGGGAATATCCTGTTTCACACACACACACACTGCCAGGTAAACAGGTCAACAGGCCAACAGGTAAACAGGTAAACAGGTAAACAGGTCAACAGGTCAACAGGTCAACAGGTCAACAGGCAGGGACAGTGTGTTACGTAGCAGAAAACAAAGAAAACGATGAGGCATAAACAACATGTAGTTAGGCTTTATGTGTGTGTGTGTGTGTGTTTGTGTCTATGTGTGTGTGTGTGTGCTCACAGCAAACTCGGTGTGCAGTGTGTGTGTGTTCTTGAAGACATCACGCAGTTGCTGGCGTGTCATTGGTCGTCTGGCAGAGATGAGGAAGTCCCTATGTGCCACCTCCCGGGGCGTTACCACAGCAATGCTGACGGGCTCCACACAGCCCAGAGAGGACATGTCTAACACTAGAGACACATTAGAACCACGCCTGGACACACACACAGGCAGACAGGTAGAGAGACAGACAGGTATCAGTCAGGTTTGGGGTAGGGCTGGGCGATCAATCGAATTTTAATTTCAATTATGACTTTGGCTGTCAACCATTTTGAAAGCAACGTAAGGCAAAACGATTATTTTTCCGCACTCTCTTTTGCAATTATGCTCTCATTTTGACTTGTATTATAAATCCAGCGTGCCCATGCACTTTTGGAGAACTCGGGCTCTTCAAGGTAGACTATGGTGAAGAGAAATGTTTCTATATGCCTTGAACATTAACCACTCCTTAAACACTCCTCATGAGTTTCACTAAACTACGGCCTTTCCTGGTTGACACCGAAAATACAATCAGCGATCCTTTATAAATACTTTTCTATCGACGCAAACTGTCTCCTATGCACAATATTGGTGTAATTAAGAGATTCGCTGGAAATAAATATTTGTAAACCCTGTGTATTAAACACTAATGTTTAAACGTTTACACTCTATTTGTGAGCTTAGCTGCACATCCATTGCCGTCTGTAGTGGGGCTTTAGCGTGTCGCACATGCGCGGTCAACGCGCACAGGCCCACGTGGCATACATATAAATATATTATATTATTATATTATACAGTATAATATAATTGTGATCTAACACGGTTTGGTGTTTCCATGGGATGTGATCTAACACGGTCTGGTGTTTCCATGGGATGTGAACTAACACGGTCTGGTGTTTCCATGGGATGTGCTCTAACACGGTCTGGTGTTTCCATGGGATGCGATCTAACACGGTCTGGTGTTTCCATGGGATGCGATCTAACACGGTTTGGTGTTTCCATGGGATGTGATCTAACACGGTTTGGTGTTTCCATGGGATGTGCTCTAACACGGTCTGGTGTTTCCATGGGATGCGATCTAATACGGTCTGGTGTTTCCATGGGATGCGATCTAATACGGTCTGGTGTTTCCATGGGATGTGATCTAACACGGTCTGGTGTTTCCATGGGATGCGATCTAATACGGTCTGGTGTTTCCATGGGATGCGATCTAACACGGTCTGGTGTTTGCATGGGATGTGATCTAACACGGTCTGGTGTTTCCATGGGATGTGATCTAATATGCTCCGGTACATGTAATGGGAACAGCAGTGTGACATGCACACATCCTGCACTCGTCTTCCTCGAGGGCTTTGTTTGGCACATCAAGTCAAGTCAGGTCAGGTGTATTTCTACAGCCCTTAATCACATTACAGTCTCAAAGGGCTGCACAGGCCCACATTTCACATGGAAACAAACCACACACCCTTCACCTAGTCCTCCCATCTCCCATCACATCTTTTACTGTATCGGCTCAAGATGGATATCTGTTGTCTGTTCAGCGCAGTAGATGCCGTTGTTGTGTTGATCTAAAGCCTGTTGCACCCTGCTTTTGTCTATTTTTTCACCTCGCCTCGAAATACTCTACAAATAATCATTTAAAAGAAAACTTTGCTTGGTTTTGTGGAGGCACACACAATGTGTATGGATTTGACCAAGCTCACAGACCGGTTCCAACCAGTTGGATCCAGATCCCCTTCATGTTCTGATATGAAGGGGATCTTGGCATGTTTGTCTCTGATAACATGTGTCCAAGAGTGAGGGCCTCCAGGTTGTCTGTGGCGTGAGGTGGACATCAATGTGATACGCGAGGGATGAAATGCATTGTTGACAGAAGAGCCTTGGAGCAGAATCATCCAGAGAGCATTGCTGTAACGTCTGTATCTGCTCCCTACCCGGTTGTCATCAATAAACCGTGATCCCTCAGTTCATCTCTCAGAGTCTTGAAAAATAAGCTGTTTTTATGCCCGCCCCCTTGCCCCAGCATTTAAAGCATTTAATGGATCCGACTGTTGTTAAACATTGTATTCATATAACTTTGTTGCTCGTCATATTATGTTAATATATTCGTGATTCACCATAACTGTCCTAAAACCATCAGTCAGTGGATGAAGGTCCACAGCAAAGACTGCTGGGAGAGAGTTGTACTGTAGGAATGTTCCCATCTCATTACGTAGATGGAGGGCATGTGCAGAAAGAACGCAGCCAGGAAGTAATGGGCTTAAATAGTTGACATAGTACAGTTTTTCTTTTCATCGGTTTATGTAAAGGTTTAAACTGCCCCCCTGCAACCGATTGACATTTCAGTCGGTTTGAGCCTTTTTCTGATTGAGGCAGTAATATGGGGTAGTTTTATTAGGTTTGGGCTTTCAAACCGATTATGAAATGAATGAAACGTCACAATAGACTAAATATACTGTAAAGATGGTGGTGAAGTAAGAGTAAAATAGTATATTAATGTTGTCCTAGCTACGTGTAAGGTTACTTCCTGTTTAGCATACCGCTACATCCTGTTCCTTAGATTGGTGATTGGCTGCCATCCAAAGGGTACAACACACACACACACATTTTAAGTTATAGTTTCCTGGACTGTAGCGCCCCTTGTGTGTACCAGAGAAACAACACAGTTGGGGCTGTTTAATTAGAAAAAGAATGTGTTTATATTAAAGTCTCGCACACAAACACACACACAAACTGTGTAGAACAGGTGTCTCTATAATACTATACATGTATTAAACAGTACTGTTATTATATTGCTTCATTACTAACATACACATATAGTTCAGACATGTTCGAATGTACTCCCTCTCTCACTCTCCCTCTTTCACTCTCCCTCTCTCACGCGGGGGGGGGGGGGGGGGGGGGGGGGGGGGGGGGGGGGGGGGGGGGGGGGGGGGGGGGGGGGGGGGGGGGGGG
>JAOEHI010003329.1:0-10863 GCA_025447815.1 Percopsis transmontana
TGTGGCGCATTAGGCCCACAGGTGCAGGACATTACTCATTAGGCCTTTGAGTATTTAGGTTCCCCAACAACCCCAGGCGTTGTTGGGCATTGTTTCGGGTTTTCGCCCCTTTATGTGTGTATTCTCATTAAAACAACGCTGTCTAGCGTTTCATCTGCAATTCTGCCTGTCTGTGTTCCTCTGGCTCGCGCTTACTCTCGCTCACTACGCACCGTTGTTACAGTTTTAAATAAAAATCAAATTAATTTGCAAATATATTTTAACACTCTTTTTATGCAAAAAAAAACAATTTCCTTTAAAAAAAAAAACGGAAATGTTATGGTTATTCATAGCTACAGGTTTTACATGTTATTTTACATTACACAAAGAAATTCACAGTCTTTGTAATTTTATTCATATTTTCATGTATTTCAAAAATACAGGAAAAATCTTTAAAATATACAGGTACAATTCCATGAAATTACAGATTTTTTTACAGTGTGCAGTAGTAGTTTAATGCTCTATTTACAGCAATAGGAACGGGAGCATGAATGTTTGGGAGGAATCCTTTAGCAAGGCACCTTCTGTGCTCTTTACCAGTGAGATTTCATTGCCCGGGAGTTTTATTCATATCCTAAATCTGTCAAAAGTTTAAGACATTTCTCATGTGCTCTCTCTCTCTCTCTTTGCTTTACTCTTTGCTCATGTTGCCTTTGACTCCCTTCTTCTCATCCATCAACCAAACCCTCAACCCTTTTTTTTCTTCTATTAATAATAAATGGGTCTGACTGTGTAGTGCCAGTCAGCCATCTCATATCAGTGAACTGGCCCTTTTATAAAGCCACCGTTGACAAATGACTGCAACCAGGAGATATTTGAGAACACTATTAACCTCTGAAATGTCAGCATGCCAATGTGTGTAAGAGAGTGTGTGTGTGTCTTGTTAATAGGACCTTCTGAACAGCCATTAACCCTCACTACTCTTCATTACATTTTGGATTCATCTTAACAGCATTTAGACGCGCTCATAACTCAGTGTTGTAATGGCGGACAGATTGTACACACACACACACACACACACACGCGTTCAGAGAATAATGTGAAAAGACATTTGGACACACTAGCAAGCAGGCACCAGCGCGCGCACGCACACACTCACACACACACACACACACACACACACACACACACACACACAGATGCACATTCATCCTATCTGAGGACATAAGTGGAGTAAGCGGCTGCATTTTGTCTTAGGATGAAGAGTCTAATTGGCAGCTTAACC
The DNA here is from genome assembly GCA_025447815.1 of Percopsis transmontana. Taxonomy (NCBI): domain Eukaryota; kingdom Metazoa; phylum Chordata; class Actinopteri; order Percopsiformes; family Percopsidae; genus Percopsis; species Percopsis transmontana. The sequence goes on from JAOEHI010003329.1 coordinate 1,265, forward strand.
AGACACACGCGCACACGCACTCACGCACACACACATAGAAATTTTGAATTCGTTTTAACTCAATTTGTCAGTTGAGTTATCACTATAATGATGTACTGATTAGACTACCCAGGTGGTACACAGCAAGCTCTATTTTAACATTTTCATGTAGAGAATTGCAATGTATCGCAATATGTAGTGTATTGCAATGTATCGCGATACGTATTGTATATCCTGACCCATGTATTGTGATACGTATCGTATTGTGAAGTCTCACCAGTCCAATACACAGCCCTACTTGAAAATGTGCGCATTTGCCAATTATTGTGTGTTTGGCAAGTATGTTCTTTTCAGTGTCTGCAGCTTGTGTGTGTGTGTGTGTGTGTGTGTGTGTGTGTGTGTGTGTGTGTGTGTGTGTGTGTGTGTGTGTGTGTGTGTGAACAGCCCTGAGGAAGTCCTGCTCCTTGTTCCATTTAGCAGTTTGGGATGTATGTGATCAATGGGTGTGTGAGTGTCGCCCGATTCTCCGTCACATCTCATTAAACTGGCTTGTAGTCTCCTGCGGTTCTCTCCTTCTACATGTATCTCACTCTGTCTTCGTTAGGCTACATCTGTTATTTTCCTTCCCTCTTCTATTACTGTATTTTATCGAATCCATTTTTCTCCCGGTGGTTGATTTTCTCTTTCTCTTTCCCTACACTGTATTATTCTGTCTCCCCCTCCACCTGTCTCTCTTCGTCTGTCTTTTATCCGACTGTCTTGTATCCGACTGTCTTGTATCCGACTGTCTTGTTTCCATCTGTCTTGTTTCCATCTGTCAAATAAATAAGGGACTGTATGGTTTCCTTCTGTCAAACCGGGGGTCAGTATTCTTGTCGTGTTGCATCTCCAGCAAGATGCAGGATGTGTGTCAACGCTGCCTGTCTGCCAGAAGTGCTGAAAGAAGTGTGGGGGCCTTTCACAGGGGAGTGTCACTGAAAAATGTGGGGGCCTTTCACAGACGGGCTGGAGGACTCATTGGAACAGTCACAGAGGAGCTGGAAAATGTGGGGACAGTCGCAGAAAAGTTACAAGACTTTTGTGACTTGTTGAAAAAGTAGAGACACTGAACAAAGTGGGACTTTCACAGAAGAGATTTGCACGGTCTGACTCATTACGTACAACAGTATGGCTTGTAGGCCCAATCACGTCAGGTCAAACCAAGGCTACAGTATTTCTCCAGCTCTGAATAACAGCTACCGTCTCAAAGGGCAAACTCTCATAGGCCAGAGTCATAATGTTAACAGTGTTTACAATGCTGCAAACAAATGTGATGAAAATAGGGGCTGGCATGCTGTGCAATGTAAAGTCAAATCAAGTCAAGTCAAGTTGCAAATGGAAGCCAAGTCCTCAGTCTGAGTAACACGTGCGTGGAATGGTCCCCCCCCCCCCCCTTAGCCAATTCACTTAGCCATTTGAAGCCATTTGAAGCCATTTGAAGCCATTTGAAGCCATCAAATGTGGTTCTTGAGATGGACTTAAATCAGAGTATTTTGACCTGGTTTCCCTAATGTGGCACTCCGAGAACAATGGCCGAGACATCATCGCAGGTTAAATTTCCAAACACATGAAGCATGACTAAACTGGCATTAGGTCATGAAGCGTTTAAAACCTTAACTAATTGTACTTCTTAAAACAAAGCCTTTGGTGCCTTCCCTCAGTTTTATACAGCGAACGTGTGTTTGTGCAGTGTGCGTGTGTGTGTGTGTGTGTGTGTGCATGTGCATTTGTGTGTGTGTGCCACTACCAGCGCTTTTAATGGTGGATTTGCGTCCTACTCTGAGCTGCTGCCTCTGAGGTCATTGCCAGTCACAATAACCCTCTGTGATGTGTAAATACTGAAACCAAATTGTAGCGTAATACCCTGTATTTGTGTGTGCGTGCGTGCGTGTGTGTGTATACACACAGTAGGTGTTCTCTTATCTAGAGAGTCACACAGGAACTAAACCAACAGTATAGCGGAAGCCTTATCGCTTTGACCACCCCCATACTGTTTTAATACACACGCGAGCGCACGCACGCACACACACGCCTTCACTTTGCTTTCATGTTTCTTCTAACAGGCATAGTGTTTACCATACAGTGTGTATGTGTGTGTGTACCTGTGTGTTTTCAGGCTTCCTGTGTTGTAAACACTGTGAAAGAGAGTAATAATAACATGTGTGGCCGACGATGCGTGTAATTGGTTTAAGGTCAGATTCGATGCGCGGAGACGTAATTACGGCTTTAAGGAAAATGACATGCATGGTGTGTGTGTTTGTGTGTGTGTGTGTGTGTATTTACATCTTTGTAATTAGCCCTGTGTTTTGCCTTTGGTGGATCATTTGTACAAAGTGGATCATAAATTTTGTCAAGTAAGTAACTAGTTATTCAAATAGCCTGCTTAAACGTAGCATATTAACTGTAGAAGGCATACAAGTAGCCCTTACGTGGCGTTACACAAATGTGTACAGCTCATTTTGCTACACAAGTAGACTATGAAACGGCCCTTAAAATGTATGAAAAACAACAATCTCTGTCTAAACATAACTTCACCTCTGCAGCGATGTACCAAATAGCAAAAGGAGCGGGGTGGCAGCGATGTACCAAATAAAAATAAAAACACAATGAGGGAGAAATTGTTAAAAGCTAAGATGGATGAATGATGAATGGAGAAAGAGAGGGAGAATGAAGAGAAGAGAGAGACAAGCGGTGGGGCCTGGAAAGGATTCAGAGAGAGAGAGAGAGAGAGAAAGGGGGGGGCATAGATGGTGCAACAGAGTGACTGAATAAACATGAAGAGATAAAATGAGCGAGAAAGGGGAATACAAAAATTGATTTGTTGAAAAGAGAAAGAGATTAAAAGCAGCATGGGAGAAAGTGTTTGATTGTTTGTTTGTCTTACCCTGGGAGCTCGTTACAGGGTGTCAACAGCACAGAATGGAATCACAGCAGTTACATGGCAGATGGTCATGGAGGGAGAGAGAGGGGGGGAAAGAGAGAGAGAGGGGGAGAGAGAGAGAGGGGGGGAGATGACAGGTGAGTGAAGTTGGGGGGAAAATTATATGTGATTTTCTCAGCGGTGCTGAGGAGATTGGAGAGACAACCACGCTGCCCTCTGAGAAAGCCCTTAGCACGCACGCACACACGCATGCACACACACACACATACAGATACAATTCATCCCATCTGAGAACCTAAGTGGAGTGAGCGGCTGCATTTTGTCTTGCGATGAAGAGTCTAATACAAACACGCACAAACACGCACTCTCACCGGTATATTGTACATGCACATCCCAGACACCCAGACACATTATTTAGTCTCCGTCCGTCTTTTGTGGATACGAGCAGTGTTAATTGGGAAAGATGTGGATGGTTGAGGGATGAAATCAATCAAATGAAGCCCTTGTATAGCTTCCTCATCCCACCAGATAATGATGAAACATTGTCTTTGGTCGCTGGAAATAATAAACCTAATCAGTTGTGGTGGTTATTTAACATTGGGTTGCATTGGGTTCCTTTGTATCTCAGCTCATGTCTATAGTACTATAAATGATTCATCTCGGCTGGAGGTATAGGGCAGGAAGTGTTACTTTCAAATTGTAATCTGTTACAGATGAATGATTATCTTCTGAAGTCAGACTGAAGATGTCGGGGAATATTCTCTCTAGGATAATGTAGACACACACACACACACACACACACACATACACACACACACAACATGTGGCCTTTACCTTGGTAGCATGGTGTACCAGCAATTGACTGTTGCCATGGTTCGCTGCTGAGGGACCACACACACACACCTCCAACACGCACACACATATGTGAATCACACGAAGGGCCCCATTTTAACGATCTAAGCGTGCGGTCTAAAGAGCATGGTGCAAGTGCATTTAGGGCGTGTCCAAATCCACTTTTACTAGTTTAACGACAGGAAAAATGGTCACAGAGACAGGCACATGGTTCCAAAGGGTCGTACTTAGTCTCTTGATTAGTCATGGGTGTGTTTTGGGCGTAACATGCGATAAACCAATTAGAGTGTCATCTCCCATTCCCTTTAAGAGCCAGGTGCGCTTGCACCTTGGCAGATTGCTATTATAATGGTGCATTTTCCAGAGGAAGCAGACCATCTACGGCAACAGCAGGATTCCAGCAGGATAAAATATCTTGATGTACACATTAATAATCTTTCACTTTGTAATCTTTTTTTAATCTTTTGCATGTTTGTGTGCTGCTTTTGCATGTTTGTGTGTTTATCAAGAGTGTAATTTTGTTGTGCACCTGTCTATGTGGGCGCATATTAGCTATCTCGGCAATGCGCACTTAAAATAACAGTGAAATACTGCGCCATTGACTTCAGACCAGGTTTTTGTTGGTCAATCACGCAATCCCTTTCTGCTGTTGCCCCAAGATAGCAATACGCCAACAATTTACTTGACCACACTTCATTTCAAGACCAACGCGCCCACAGGCGCTCAGACGGGCGCAGGTGCATTCTCTATTTTAACAATGTGGAAAAATGACAACTGCATCGGTCTGAAACTAGCAAAGACACGTCGCGCCCCAAATCTTCACACTAATGAATTACATTTTACATTTACATTTACAGCATTTGGCAGATGCTTTTATGCAAAGCGACTTTTAGTACATTTGTCAACAGTTGAACTGGTTAACCACCAGTTTTTGCAAGCTGATAACATTCTCTAGAATAAGGACAGCATCATGTAACAACTCATAATCAATCAGAGGCATAGTGGATTAAATGCTACTAAAGAATTTAAGGAGGGAGGAAGGAAGGAAATAAGGAAGAAAGAAATAGGGAAAGAAAGGAAGGAGTGAGTTAAGGGAGGGGAAAAAGCAAAGAAATAAAGAAGAAAGCAAAAGGGGGAAGAAATCAACAAAGCACCAATGCACAAACATCACATTGACAACCACATCGCAGACTGGCCTAATTGGCAATGCACCCTGAGTCTCCATGGTTTCAGTCCCTCCCCTTTCTTGTGTTAATGGAACACACACGTGACAATGTATAATCTTCCCTTTGACACTTCCCTTTGAAATGGAACCTTCTCACACATTGGTATTCCTTCCAGAGATATATATGTGTGTGTGTGTGTGTGTGTGTGTGTGTGTGTGTGTGTGTGTGCAAGGCAGAGGGAGAAACAGGCAGATATAGCTGTGCGTTTATTTATTTAGAAATTGCCAGAACTATACAGGAGTAATGCCACATGATCTGCTGTGACACTGTGCCTTCGATCGTGTCTGTCATGACCTGATTGACATGACGAATTCCCAAGCGCCGATCCCTGACGGTCCATGACGACCACAGGTGTTCCAGGACGCGGATAAAGTGATATAAAGCTCTTTTAGGCTTCATGGAAGTCCTCTTCGCAACATTAAGCGTAGCGTTAGTTCTGGCAGGCCAGGGTAGTCTGCCCATTGCTGTCAGTCAGCTGATTCACCAACACCCAGCTGACCAACCTCATTGGCCCGTTGAATGAAGGAGGTTCTTCTAAATAGTCCCCCCTCCATTACTATTTTGCTTGCCAAGATCGTTTCAGAAACCCGCCACCTCCCCAGCTCCACCTATTCTTTGTCGTTCAATTGTTGTACATGTCTTTCTTTTATTTTCACTAAACGGGAATATTAAGTGTTGTTTTCAGATATTGCTTGACTCTATTACGGGTATTATGTGTATGCATATTACTGTATTTATGTTATCATGATTACATATGTTCATACATGCTTACCATCATGTTATTGCTGTTAAAACTTCTGTCTGCTGCTGGCCTATTGGGGGGAATAAAGCTGTTTCGATACATCCATATCGAAACAGACCCGCGAAATAGCCATTCCGCCAACGATAAATTGTTAATAGTATACCTCTATATGTCCTAATAAATTGCTTTTGTACCATAAGACGAGAGTGGTCTGACGGAAATGCACCTTAAGTGTTGTCAGGTCGGCCAATTGCGTGGGTGAATAAAATATTACTAGCACAGGCACATAAACACATGTGTATCTGACACATTGATATCGACTAGGTCTTCAAGTTGGACTAGTCTATGTTGGTTAAGGATTAAAGACATGTCTACAGTAATACAAAAGTAAAGAAAGTGAAAGATAAAGTAATTCAAACCTTCAAAAGCCTCCACCTTTAACTTTGGTGACTTTATTGAGCTTGTATCATATCACATTTACATTTTGATTCCCAATCAAGAGCATGATGCCACTGTTGTAAGTGACCAGCACGTAGTCCATCAATAGCCAACAGGCCCCGTCTCTAAACCAGAGTGTAGTTTAGGTTGTCGTCCACCGGGGGGCACTCTGAGAGTGGCACTGACTCATCTAGGTGTCTACCCTGTGGAAAAAAACAGCCAGCCGGAGGACGCAACACAGAGCGAAGAGGAGAGGAGAGGAGAGGAGAGGAGAGGAGAGGAGAGGGGAGGGGACATGGAAGGAGTTGAAGCAGGGGAGGAAGAGGATGCAGGAGAGGAGGCAACATGTCTGAGGAGAGAAGAAAGGGAAGTCTTCGGTCAGGAGAGGATGATCAGGGGCGTGTGCAAAATTCAGGGTGTGTGTGTGTGTGTGTGTGTGCGTGTGCGTGCGCGTGCTCAGAGCCCCTGAACTTGTCTCGCGGTGTCACTGCTCCATTTCTGTCTACCAGAGACTGATGAAAGCTCTGTATATCCTCCCAGAGCACCGTCTTCCTCGCTCCTGTGTCTCACAAAACTCGAAACACCGTAGTACTTGCAAAAAACAAATCCATCCCTGTTGAGAACCAACAAATCAATGAAGTGTGTGTGTGTGTGTGGTGGGGGGGGGGGGGGTTGTATTTGTAATACAAAACTGTTGCATTATCTCTTGGTGCAAGGCTAATAGTATCCTAGATAAGATACAGTAGTACTTCAGTCTGCGTTGTAAAACTAATTGTAACTAATTGTAGCTCGTTTCATCGGTATGGAAACAGTGTCGCCTATCCCACCAGCTTGATCATTTGTGAGTTCAATCTCTTTGTGAATCTGATTGTGATCGTCCAGAAGGAAAGATGACCAGGACACGGGTGTCTCCTTGGCTTTAATGAGGTAGATATAGGGTACGGTGAAAGACTAGTGCACCACACAAACAGAAACAGGACGCAGGACTCGTACAAGGCATACATACAGTAGTCTATAGGTCCGGTCTGTGAATAACCGGAAGGGATGTTGCACTACGATGAAACTCAGCGAAACACAAACGGCTGTCAAAAATCAGTGTTTGTAGCGTGTTTGTGTTTGACATTTCCTTGTAGCGGATAGCAGTTCTAAGCTAAATGATTGAAAATGGCGAAAAGTTGTTGTGCTTCACACTCGGTTGCTAGGTTTTGACAGCCGTTTGTTTTCACCGAGTTGTCAAGCCACTGCCGGATATGACGTCACACCGACCGGACCAATGGTGGTATCGTTCCTCTTGCAACAGAATATACATGTCGCTCCTTCAGGTAGAAAATGAGTGGCATCTTTGCGGCATCACACACACACTGTGCTTTAATCACATCGCCACAGTAAAGTCTCCCTTTGAATCGTACTTGATTTGCCCCTCCCGTTTATGTGCCAACAAGTCAAGAATCATTTTGTGACTAACACTGTTCCAGTGTGTATCTGCATAGCTGTGTGCTTGTGTGTGTGTGTGTGTGTGTGTGTGTGTGTGTGCGTGTGTGATTATCTGCCTGTGACTGTGTGCACGGAGAGGTCAGTACATTCACTGCTTCATTATAGAGAGGAAATTGTGGATATAAATTGTTCTGTGATTTTTGCACCTTGGGAAGATATGGTGCCATAGCAACAAATAGGAGTCAGAGCATGGCTATTACCCACACGCGCGCATCCTCGCAAAAACACACACACACACACACACACACACACACACAGAAATTACGTTATTATTGTAATTTTGTCATTACCACTTGTAGCATATTTGAAGCATTGTCCTGTTTGGTCCAACTGGGGAACCAATTAAAATCAGGAAACATTTCTAATAGCAGCGCCGTACTCTTTCGTGTTGCTCTCTCTCTCTCTCTCACGCACTCTCATTCTATCTCTCTCTCTCTCATTCTCTCTCTCTTTTACGCACACGCACGCACTTAGAGTAAACACCTAGACACAAACACACACACACATATACAGTACAATAAAATGCATGCACACGTGCTCTTATCAGCAAGGCCGTTTCACCATCCACTTCTGGACACTACTGGTAGCCTGTGTGTCTGCATTCAGGGATTCATTCCAACCAATCACAGCCGCCTCCCTCACTGCTTAAACATGTGTGATTAGTAAAATCAGTTGGCACAGTGATTGTTTGGAATCAAAACATGTGCTGTGTTCCGAACCATTTACTCACTCAATATTCAGGATTCAACTTTCCCTGCTCATTACATTGCAAACTATTGAGTCTGTGAGAAACAAACATGTTAATAATCCCAAATCAATTATAATCCCAAATCAATATCATTGTAACTTTATATACTGTAGATGTTTTCAGGTGCATTGTGGGTAAGTTGAAGTGGGCTACAGAGCAAATGAAATATTTGTCTGAGCTTTGGAGCACCCTACAAACAGTGACATCCTGAGTAGCACAGTATAATAAGCAAACTCCCGGCCCTCTAATGGTTTGAGGCCACAGATCTATAGTATCTGCTAAATTGTTTGCTAAATAATTTACAAACCATTATTATTTATTTCACAAAATAATTTGTGCAGTACTCCACAATGTCTACATGCACTGTTAAAAACACCTACGCACCTTTCAAAATAAAAGCACACCATCGGCAATTAGCTAAACTTAATACAAATAAAAAAAGTTAGACTTTTTGACGGAGCCGAAGCACACGTACAGGCAGGGGCTTTAGCAAATATTCTCACAGAGCATAGACGGACAACAAATTACACTACACGAAATGTATAGCTCTTAAATCCTATCTATAGCACCTTTAAAAAACAAATACAAAAGTATAATACCTAAAACTGTATAAACATAATATCTGAACAGTTGCCTCCAATGATGAAATCCATGATTTGAAAGGTTGAAAGTTAAACTATACTTTCAGAAAAAGTCTGTCTCCAAGGCAACAAATCTCATGCGCTCGCTCATGCAGTTTTCTTTTCGGCACACACACATGCGCACACACACACACACATGCGCACACACACACACGCGCGCACACACACACACACTTGTGAAAACACGCAAGTGTATGCAAACCGAGAGCTTTGCATTCTCAAGTGCTTGCTGTAATATGACATGTGCTGTCCACAGAGAGTGTGTCTGTTGTTGTTTCTTTCCCCATGCTAATGTTCCTGCTGCCAGGTTCAAACCCTCTCTCTGTCCCCTCGTTTGTCTTTCTTTAACTGTCATCTTACTATCTCTCTCTTTTCTTTTTCCCTCTTTCTCTAGTGATGTTCCTTCAATAGACTCTCGTGTGTTTGTGGTTGTCACGATCGGCGCGCTCACGGCCATGCGCGCATCGTGCCTCCTTTCCGCTGCAACGCACCTGTGGCGCATTAGGCCCACAGGTGCAGGACATTACTCATTAGGCCTTTTGAGTATTTAGGCATTGTT
>JAOEHI010003330.1:0-10862 GCA_025447815.1 Percopsis transmontana
CCCCCCCCCCCCCCCCCCCCCCCCCCCCCCCCCCCCCCCCCCCCCCCCCCCCCCCCCCCCCCCCCCCCCCCGCCACTGTGAGCCGATGCCAAGCTGGCTGACCCTCCCTGGCTGGGAGATATGTAGGTGATGTAAACATGTGTGGAGTTGATGAAAACAGCCCGTCACAAACACATCTACAGGGCAGCAGTCATGTAGCTACTGCACTGTATCAAATAGTTTGTAAATGATGTAACCATGTCTTGTATTAGCGTATTAACGTGATTCAATTATAGTGTAGCAGTATTACTAAGTGCAAAAAGAGGAATGAGGCTAAAAATTACTCAACAACAACTTTTACTCCAGTTTTACTGCTGTTTTGTTTAGAAACTCAGAGAGGCCGTGCCCCTCCCACACCTGAGCTAGCGCTCCCCTCTACTCCTCTTAATCCCGCTGTTCACTACCCCCCCCCCCCTCACACACACACACACACACACACACATACACACATAGACACACACCACCAACCACATGCATTTTGACTTGGCCTGAAAATTTGCGGTACATCTTAAAACCTTAATATTGAGCTCTCTGGCCCCTGGCATTAGTGAGCCTGCAGCCGTTACTGGACTTTACTGCTAATCTTTTGCATCTGTCCGTGAGAATAGCCTCTCCCCATTAACTCGCTAACAACATTTCCATCCTCAAAGATATGCATACAACATTGTATAAGCACTGTGCATTATTCATTGGGCTTAATCGAGTGGGTGGACTTTGGGTTATTGCAAATCAGTGGAACAAATATTAACCCATATCATTAGCATAAGAATGATTAAGCGTCTCACAGAATGACTTACAAGCAGTAGATTCATGAAACATGCCCCAAAGGTAGGAAACTTCTCCATATCCAATGCAAACACCATAGGGTAAAATTAAAATTGTATGGCCATTTGCTGTACGATACTTTCTCTCCATTGGGTAGTTGTCCGTAGAATTGCAATAAACGCCACTGTTGACTGTTTATCTGATGGAAAATAGATGGAATATAATACACCATTGTTAAACTGGAAAGTAGGCCTACTTGTTTGCGTTCCGCTCTCTTCATGTGGGCTCACAGCTGGCTGAGACGTCGCACATTCCTTGACATCTTCCACTCTGCTTCTGACTTCTCTAAGCATCGATTCATGACATATCAAAATCAATGATCCACTGGGACCAAACTGTCTCGGGGGCGGCTCGAGGTTTTATTTTTCCTATAGGGGACGGCCTAATGAGGTGCTCCCCCGCAAACCCAGCAAGCTTCATCCCTTCCTAGACACCCACACTGCCTGCCAGCTGTCCCCCCGCGCTGGTACAGCTATGCCCCCAATACAGATGTCTGCAACAGGGGATAGTCATTAGCCATGGGCTGGATTTTATTTCCTTTTGATTCATTGGGAAAGAGAATTTCACAATACCCAAGCAAAACAAGGGGGAGAGAAACTCCCCGTGGAAAAACGATACTGAAATATTTTTTTTCTGGCTGGAACACCACAACTGCTGGATGTGTCATCTGACTTCACTTAGCTACTAACTGCCATGTCAGTGACACGGTAGGCACAGCTTTACTTCGCCATATTACAGCTCTTCATAGCCTCATTTGTCATAATTATTTTACCAGGAGGGCAGTCAGTGTGGGCCTGTTACTTGGGTAACTGATTTTGCCCCGACGGGAATGACTTCTGTGGGTGACTAGGCCTCAGCAGTCTGCACGAGCATGTGAAGCCTCAACAAGGACCCCACGCTAAACCCAGAGGCTGTAGGCCTTCAAACAAATCTAAGTCTAAAGTCTAGCAAAGCCTTCTGCTGTGGCATATTCATACAGTTGTCAACAGAAAGATTAACTATCCTTTGACCCTATCAAATATTGATGCAAATGACAGGATGACAAAATGACTACGGTGATATGACAGACACTAACATACACTCTATACACATGTACGAGGTCGCTCTCAGGGCCGGCCACAAGCTCTTCAACCTTGCTTTAGCAAGATAGGTCATACGGCGTAAACCTCTCTGACACCGACAACACGGTTCAAGCAGTTAGCTGAATTAATGCTTTGTTTGTCTTCGTTGACCAGATACAAACTGGGGCAGACGCTGGCAGCGCGCTGCTCTATTGTCCTCTCGGCTGATAAGAAATAGCATTGATTGAACTCAGCCTCAACTTTGGGTTAACCTGTGCAAAGAGGCAGAAGACACGATATTGCTCAGGACGAACGAGGGATTAAAGAAGGGACGGCCGTGTTTTTTGTGTGCTCAACTTGGTCTCTGGCTGGAACTTGTTTTGTTTCCAAACCTAGCAATGCGACCCACAGACATGGTCTCTGTGTTTGCAAAAACTAATTCCCATATATGTTAACTGAACGGTGCTTTGTCATTTCCTAAATCCATATGCGCATCATTTATGCACCTTATTTACATAGGCGAATGTGAGCATCTACCCAGATTCATTCCTGTGTATGCGTGTGCACATGTCAGCCCGCTCTGCACAGTCTCTTTCACTGTGCCTTTCACTGTGCCTTTCACTCCATATGTGATCTGTGCAGGAACTGTGCACCTAACTTGAGCAAAGTTCCCAGAAAATTGTTTCATGTTGAGGCTACCAAAACAAGCCGTGAATAATGGCTGTTGAAGCTACAGCCTCAACGTCTTGGTTTAATGTACTGTACGTTGCAATTTTGATTCCAATAATCTTGTTTTTATCATCAATGACTCCCAGAGGACATGTGATGGATCGCAGCGCTGAATGAACACAGGCCCACATTAATGATTCAGAATTTCAATACAGAGCGGGTGCCATATTGTTCGTCCTTGCAACATTTCGGCTCATCCATTTACTATTGAATACAATTTATCATTCCTCAGCGACGCATGTTTCATGTGAGCACACATAATGTGGCCATAAAAGATGGATGCCGCTCCGCATAAGAAGGAGTAGATAATGGCCCTTTTTGGAGTCCGGGGGTATTTGTCACTTTTGTTTGTACGCCAAAAATCAAAGTACATGTGCAAGGACAACTGCGGTTCACATAGACTGTGGGCCGACAGCCAAATAGAGAGTAAGAAAAGAGATGGGTAGAAGAAAGGGCTACCTTAGATCATCTACCACGCTGAAAACAGACAGAAAAGAGATATAGCTTATGTGTCAGAGTGGAATTTTTGAAGGGCCTGAATTGCAGAAGTCGCTGCTGCAATTGCTGCTATGAAACAGTGTTGGGCATCCAAGCCGTTCATTTTTTTTAGGAATCTGACATTTAATGCGACGCTCAGTTAACATTTGGCTGGGAAATTTATTTTTGATTCACGTCAAATTGGCAGTTTGTGGAGATTTTTCTAAAACAGATAATGGGATTTTTGACAACAGTGCAATACATTCGCTTGCTTGGCAGTGGAAAAAACAGCTGCCTTTATCCACCTAGGAGAATTATGTGTGCTCTGGCAATTCATTCTCAGTCAAAGCACTAAGCATAGCTATGTCAAATAATAGGCTTTTTTGATTTTGCGGCTTGTTATGTAGCCTCACCTGTGTCAATCAAAACGGTCATTAGAGATGAAAGAAAAATGACATATGATTCCCGCACATTATAATTAGACTGTGGTCCATTTTCAGCGCCGTCTGGACTCAATAGGTAGATGCTGCGTCTACGTGTAAATGATTTCTCCCTCGTGGTGAACCCCTCCTCTTTTGTATCGGTGCTTTTGCAGTGCAGGCCAGATGGCATTTCTCAACACAAACAAACCCCATCGATGAATGCACCCCTGTAACGCGACAGAGAGGAAATAGCAATGGTCCAAGTGGCGCGTCTCTGAATAAATCATGGCACAGAGAACAAAGGGCCGCACAGCAGTTTGATAAGCCAAGCTCATTTAAATCTCTTTTTAATACGCTAAGACCTGCAAAATGCATCAACCTGGCTGCATTAAACTCAGCTTAACATTTACAATTGTGCAGCACCTCGTCTCAAGGAGCTTTTAATTCTCAATTGATGCGGTGGAGAAGGACACTTTAAGATGCATTGATAATCTCCATTAGTTGATGACAATGGGGGGGGGGGGGGGTGGCTTTTATTTGTTGGACCTTACAGAGAAGAGACAGGAGAACAAATTGTTCAACAGTGTGAACTTTAGTTGTAACATCTCTTGTGTAGCATGACATTAAACAACTGTGCAAGCTCAGTGGAACTGCCCTCCAGTAAATATCACTATACATTAAAGAATATTAGTACTGTATTGTGTCCTGTGTATTATGTCTTTAACCTTGGTGTTAAAGACAAACCTGATTCAAATATATTTTGTTAAAAAAAAATAACTTCAGTTCATTCTTGACTGATTATGAAGTCAGGGATGTTTTTAGTAAATATACATATTATATTACATTTCATTCTTCTGACCATAATGTTTGTGGATTGCATTGGACGCTCAAGTTTATCTCTGCAGGGGAAAAGTTTTGCCGCAACAAGGATTATAGAATTGGCCTTCTTCTCACTGAAAACTGCATTGTCTGCTATCGCATCGACTTGGTCTTCTGTTTAATCAGCTCTTTTCTGACAAAGGTCATCAAGACGCATCTAAACCTGGACTACAAATGTTACCCTATTTGTGATTGGAAAGGCCTCCTCCTAAACATTTTTGCCTTGGATTTGGCGAGCGCGGCCATTAACCTTTTCAAAAAAATCGAGTTTGGATTTGACAAACGGGGGCCAGGCACAATGTGTTTCATCCCTCAGCGTGGATTAAAACCAGAGCCCTTTATCAAGCAGGACGAAAATCAGAGATAGCGCGGAGAGACAGTTTGAGGTAAACTGTAACTGGGTCAGGTCCAGACAGCCAGAATAGAGCTCACTATTGAACACAGACGCTCTCTCTCTCTTTCTCTCTCTCTCTCTCTCTCTCTCTCTCTCTCTCTCTTTTTCTTTCTGTCTCTTCTGTCTCTTTCTGTCTCTCTCGCTCTGCTTTTTGCTCTCCTCCCCGCGTCTACTCCTCTACTGTAGCAGATCCTCTCATATTGACCGCATGCATTACAGGGGCTCAGGGAACATGGCTGCAAAAGTCGCTCATTAGAAGTTTGGGTTTCTCTGAACATTAGAGGGAGGAGGGAGGAGTATTGATCGCCGGGAGATAGCTAACTGGGGAGGGTTGCTGCTGGCGAGTCTGAGACAATTCCACATCTGGTTATTAGACCCGAGGCAGTGGTGTGTATTGTACGTTTCTCCCGCCCATAAGAAAACGGCGGGAAATCCATAGGTGGTAATTATACATTCATGTCACTGCTGTGAAACTGAACACTCTGCGTCATTACAAAGTAATGGGAGTGTTGGAGGGAAGTTTGCCATTCCCACTCGTCTCTCGTGTCACTGGGGATCTGCAAAAAATGCACCGTGCTTCGGAAGTGAGTCCTTGTCAAGGGGGTGGAGAGATTAATTTGCTCAAGGACTGCTGTATGTACAGCATATTGTCGCTGCCTGGGGAAAATATTGAACAGAAAATCAGAAAATCTGAAAAAGTTAATTATAACTTTTTAACTTTAAATTTAACATAGAAATTAAAAGTTTTTTTCAGAACAACAAATGTATTGTGAAGAAAAATGGTCTTTGCATAAACAACAACAACAATGGCATACTACTTACCAATCACTTTTATTCGCTATTTTACTCCTTACACAAACAATATGTAATAGACATCAAGCTATAACACTCGGATACCCCATGAATGGTACACTTAATGTAATATAAATCCCCTGCATTGCTTACCAAGCTAATCTGGAGCCCATTAACTCACATGGGCTTTTTATACCGCTCCTACAATAGCCAATTTGTTTATGAGAATGTAGACTATGCTATGACTCACATCCATTCTCTCCATCTGTAATGTAATTACCCCACATGCTAAAACTCCCATCCATGGCACCATAAATATTCATGTAAATCTGACAGTTCATATGAGGCCCACTTCCTCTATCAACACTGAATCGGCGCGGTGGCATCAACGCTTTAAAGCACAAGAAGAAGCGTTTGGTACGGCACGCGAGCAGCCGTTCTTGTCTGACTCTGGCTGGCAAAGACAATGGATATAGGTCACGGAGAACGAGGTCCACTTAAGAAGTGCTCATCATACTAGGACTCACAGTCATTATTTCTCACAGAACCTCGGTAATGGGCCCACGCAGATACCAAGATGAAAGGCCAATGTCTGCTTTCAGAGTCAGCTTTCAAAGACCATTTTTGCAAATGTTACCCAGCCATCATTGACCGTCATTGACGGCCTTTAATCAATGCATGACGATTTTTCCAACTCTGCCATACAGTATCTGCCCCTTGTTTGAAAGAGATCACAGCTTTCAATCGTCAAAACAGATATCTGGGCATACTTTGTTTACTGCCATTTCACTTAGCATCAAAGCATCAGTGTTTCCTCTGTTGTTTATCAGATATACTGTCGTTTTATATTATTTTTTACAAATGTATTTTCTAAACATATATATCTTTTTTTTCTTCTTTTGGTTTACTGTAGATGTCACGACTCAGCGCATGATAACGACTTGTGAGGGGCACGATGTTTTCACTATGTTTTCATGAGGTTTTCCCAATGTTTTCCCAATGTTTTCCCAATGTTTTCCATGTCTTGGAGATGACAACGAAACTTCAGACAGCCCCCTGTTATAATTACTCCTCTACTCCTTCTCTGAAGGGAGTGGGTCTTTGGCGTCCTCCAAACGCCACGAATCTGGACCCAGTGGCGTGCATGTGAGAACAGGAGGGAGGTGACAATACTCTATTTGTTCTGGCCATGCTCGATGAGGCTGCTAATTGTCCATGGTGATGTTAAGCAAACCTACATGCCCCGTTCCTCCTTCTCTTTCACCACTGTGAATTATTCCCCTGGCTGACCACCGCTGCACTAGGCTGCCAATTACAGAGACAGCCAATTGGAGTTGCCCAGTGTTAAAGGAAGACCAGCGAAGGAGTATGGACAATAGAACTCCAGTAGTTATTGTAATATCACAGCAATATCTCGGCCCTAGTTGTCTCGGGTTCAGCCCTATATATACCCTATTGCTTACAGACATTCTCTCATACATTGGGGATGATTCAAGAAGATATCTCGTCCTAAAAAAAAATCAAATTCCTACAAAATGTTTTGGCGGGGGACAAATTGCCCAGACGGCGATTAATGCCCGTGTAGGGATCGCCACTTTACCTTTGACATTCAGTAATGCATGGAATAAAGAAAATGTATAAATCTGACGGAATCGCTGGTGCCCTTCATTTTTCAGTCTAATGGGAGTAGCATTAACAGCTGCTAGTTGCTGTCTTCTAGTCATTTATTATCACCCATGTTATCCCCGCCTGCCATATTACTAGCATAACACGATAAATCAAGGGGCAAAAAGGGGCCAGCTTTCTCATTTAGGCCCGCTTCAGAAGAGAAATAAATGGCTGTGTTAAGTCATCGCATGACAGACGGAGTTTCACCTTTATCTGCCATGTCTGACACGTAGCATTGGGAAAGTTGTCTGCAACTGTAACTTTGCCTTTAAAGCCAAAACGCTATTCCACATCTAAACCAGAAGCACGCTCGACTGTGACTATTATTAAATTATTAAATGACAACATGATGATGACGTCATTACTGGGGTGGCTCAGTGTGAGCAAGTTATATTGTAAATCAATAATGAAATCTGTGTTGAAAGTGTAAAAGACACTTTTATGCGCGTGTAGCTCGTGTGTAGCTCGTGTGTAGCTCGTGTGTAGCGGTGCCTCTGAAGTTGGGGCAACGTGATTGGCTGGCCAATATATCCCTGTCTTCCCTGTCTGTGTTCTCGTGTGGCACGGTAACACATTAAATTTCACTTACTGTCTGGACTAAATGTACTAGGGGCGGTGCGCCGTAATTAATGAAAGATTGGAAAGGGAGAAACAGGGAAGCTGAGGTTGCTAGCTATTTACCTCCATTCCGTTTAGCGCCTAATGTTAATGTGCGGGGACAAATGGCAAAATGAGAATATTAAGAATATTGAAGAATATTTTTTTTAAAAATTCAAAAAAAAATTCAAAATGTACACAGTTCAAAACATAAATGTGTAAACACTCCTGCTCCTGGACAGGTGCATGTGTCATGTACGCGTGTCGCCATGGTGACACATGGTGCCACTTCTGAGGGAGAGAGGGGGACATAAATTTGCCTTCAAAGGCTTTGTATTAATCATTGGCAATTCCGTTCATGAACATTTTCTTATCTCCATAATTGAGCAATTAATAGTTCTTGGGGCCAGTTAGCCCTCCAGGCTCCAGCAGGACAGAGCAGGAAAATAATAATACTAAATCACTGAGGCGTCGGAGGATTTTAGGAGAAGTGGGGTATGGTAATCACAGATTAAAAACCTGACGACTGAGGTAGATACAGGCTTGGCAAGGAGGATATATTCTCACAGGCCTGCATGTGTGCACACGCCGGGTGACACATACACACATGAACAGAGAACACGTTCACATGCTTGCATGCACATGTGCGCGTCCACAAGCGCGTGAGAACACACACACAAACAGACACCAAACAAACTTGTAAATCAGCGCTTGACAAGACGGAATTTAGTGCACATATCAGTGCATTTCCATCCTGCATGGGAATTAGCAATGCCATCAATGGGGAATGGTGATCTATTATAGGGAGAACCGCTCACCGAAATTTGGCTCCCACTGAAAAAGGGAATGCAGAAGATATAATGAAGCCCCTGTGAAGATACCAATACACATATTGGCGGCAAACAAATGTTTGGCTTAGAATTAAATTAATTATCAGTAG
The DNA here is from genome assembly GCA_025447815.1 of Percopsis transmontana. NCBI lineage: Eukaryota > Metazoa > Chordata > Actinopteri > Percopsiformes > Percopsidae > Percopsis > Percopsis transmontana. The sequence continues at coordinate 8,824 of JAOEHI010003330.1, forward strand.
GAGTGGTAGGGACTGTCTTCAGTTGCAGCCAATCAAATCATCTCCTCTCATTCCCTTTAAACGCAGAGCGCTCTCTGTCATGGCGAACTGCCAATTTTGTATTAGACAGCGAAAGTCTTTCCTGCGCATTCTATGAACACAGCAGGAGACCTTAAATAGTTGTGATCACGGATCAATTAGCCTAGGCAATCAGTTTATCCTTTCAGGTTGAATGAGGTTAATAGAAATGTTGAAAACCCCGTCACCATGTTGTTTTCCATGCGTAATGAGTGCATATATTTTGTTTTTGTGCTTAAGGTTAAGGAAAGTATTAGCTATTAGCAAATGTGCCCAGGCAAAAGAAAAACAAGGAAATTGCTACTACGTTTGCATTAGCACTACCGCCGGCCTTGGAAACTAGAACCTGGACTCATCACCAATACAGGTCACTTTATGAGTCTGTGTTATGTATATTTAAAGCCAGATACTAAGCTAGTATGTGCATAGTTATACGTTTACTGTCTTCTTGTCATTTCATGTTGCGCCCTGATCCGTGATAAACGACATTTAACGTTTTTAAGCAGTGTTTAACCCAGTTGTATGTGGTAATCTGACGATCACATGAAAGAGAGGACTTTCCCCGACCGTATGACACCTGATGCAAGGTGGATTTATGGCAACACATTGTCTGGCAATTGTACTGTACACTAGCTAACAAGTGCGCCCTTAATCAGTTTGGACTGTCTCAGGGTTGTGCGAGGTACAGTTCTGCGCTGCATTGTGGGTGTGGGCGTGGGTGGTGGGTAGTTGCAGGGCAGGGGCAGCTGCCCTCACTGTTTCTTCAACTTCAAGGAGTACATCTTTTCTTTGATCTGCTGTGTATAATGATTCTCTATTACTGGCACATCATTACCCTTTCCCATGTGAGCAATACAACCCCCCCACACACACACACATATGGACTATTCATTCCCATCGGCAGCAGAATGGCTGGCAGATTAAAAAGAGAGAAAGTGCCCATATCTCAAAGTGCCCATACATCACGCCATCCCAGGCCCGGGCCGGTGCCGTTGCATAGCTCACTGTGGTGCCATTGTCACTGCGAGAAGGATCCGTGCGCCGGTCAGTGCGGGACTTTGTCATATAACTCACCCACCCCGCGTCTCATTCTAGTAAGAAATAGTGAAGTCTTTCATTGCGGGCTCTGCCTGAGATGGTTAAACCCCCCCCCGGTGCCAGAACGCCATCCCTCGAAACCCTGGCGATGTCAGCGCGCGCGCGTTCCCTCCCTGATTTGGCAGCCGCGCTTCAATCTGTGCTCCAATCAGCGCATCGAGTTTCCCGTGGCACCGGCTGATTTTCTCTCTCTTCAGATGAGTGATGGCTGACATACAGGCCCCGCCCCCATTGCATGTGCTGAAATATCACACGGTCTCACAGAGAAATGACCAACTGTGTGAGTCTGCGAGGGCATCTGTGCATTTGAGCGTGTGCGTTTGTGTGTGTGTGTGTGTGTGTGTGTGTGTGTGTGTGTGTGTGTGTGTGTGTGTGTGTGAGCGCTGCCAAGGCCCTGTGGTGAACCAGAATGTACTGGCCAGCCTCCAGTTAGAAAGTTCTTTAATCTTCCATCTGCATGAGAGCATGCAGGTCATACAAAACACCTTAATCCCGCTCCGCCGCAGACATTTACTGTATACGAGTCCATGCGCAAATACATACAGTACAAGCGCATAAAACCCTGGGATGCATTATTCCGCCCGTCTTTGATGTGAATGTCTGAAGGATTGTTTTTATGAAGTGGTTAGAAAGCTTCCACTTGTGGGCGGAACCCGCTGTTTCTATGGATGTGCACGTTACAATGGAGGCCCGCCGGATAAGACAAAAAACAAAAAAAAAATCACGACCCCTGCGGTTAAAACTCTAATGGAATATTTCCATCTAACAAAAGATTAAAAAGGTATTTTCTTTATATTTCTATTTTTCGTGGTAGAGAGAGAGAGAGAGAGAGAGAGAGAGAGAGAGAGAGAGAGAGAGAGAGAGAGAGAGAGAGAGAGAGAGAG